>JARCZZ010026688.1:31174-48040 GCA_030323915.1 Brotogeris chrysoptera
CAACACCCCCAAGTCCTTCTCCACAGGGCTGCTCTCAATCTCTTCTCTGCCCAACCTGTAGCTGTGCCTGGGATTGCCCCAACCCAGGTGTAGGACCCTGCACTTGGCATGGTTAAACTTCATAAAGCATCAGCCCACCTCACAAGCATGTCAAGGTCTCTCTTGATGTCATTCCTTCCTTCCAGCATACCAACTGAACATCCATTTTCCCTTTCTTAAAAATGGGGGTTATATTACCCTTTTTCCAGTCATCAAATATGAGAACCATGCCTTGTAAAATCAGTAAGGACTGAATTCTGCTTCTCTTCTGGATTTTCCATGTGCAAACACCAAGACAAAGAAACTTGAAAGGTAGTAACAAAGGCACATTCTGTAAAATAATTTTACTTTAAAAAAAACCAAACCAAAACAAAAAAAAAAGCAAGAAGCAGCATAGGCACATTAAGAAGTAATCCTGCCAAATAATATTTTACTTAATAGAGTTATAAAACTAAAGGCTGAGGGGAAGAAGTTACTAACTAATTTAGCTACATTGGGTAGTCTTGAGAACTCATACTTGATAATTAGTTGAAGTTGATGGGAGTGAAACACAAGCATTATAGTCTAAAAGCTACATGGAAAACTACAAGTAACATGTTATAATACATGAAAAGTGCAGGAAAAGAGAAATATTAAAGCTAGGGAGTTTTGCAATCCTATTTAATCACCAAGAGAATGGAACTTGGTCAAAACTACTAGGCACAACTAACTGCAAGGTTAGTTAAGGAAGGGAATAGAAGCACTGCCTCAATAAAGCCACATTGGAAAGATGCAGAAATACTGTTTCTCTGAAATCAACATGAATTTTGCCAGAATCAGGATTATGTAAGCGGAGTAGACAATAATCCATTGTGACTTTGCAGTGTTGCTCACTTTAGAAACAAAAATAAGGTAATCAAATTCAGGCTGTATCTGCACAGGCGTTGAGGAACACTGAAAACAGATACTTGACTGTCACAGTGCCCTGGCAGAGCCAAACCAAGAGTATCTTGTTATTCTGAGCACTATTTCCAGGATGACAACAGCAGAATACAGAGAGTTGCAACATAACCAATATAGCAGAGCTTATGGTAGGAAACATTTCAGAGAGCTCACTTCAGTTTGACACTGTTCTGCAAGAGAACTATCGTGCAGCAGAGGCTGTAGCATCTACTAACGCTTGACAGATTTTGTTGCTTCTTGGTATACTAATATCGTCTTAGGGGCCATCAAATGAAGATAACACAGGAAACGTTTGGGACTCCAGGGAAAGCTTCGTGATTGTATCATCTATCAGGCACCAAGAAAGTCTCATGAGAAAAAGCTGTTGAAGTCCCAACGCTTACATTTTCTGTCCCAATCATTTCAAATGCTGCAAGAAAGGCCAATATATCCTCATTTTTCTTCGAGGCTTGTTGGCCTAAGTATACTCCAGTGCCTCCAGTACGTATTTAATTTGCACAATTTTTCAAGAAGAGGCAGAGTGAGATGCAGGGAGAAGACAGCTGGGAGACACCACAGGAAGGAAGAGCATGGGGAGCAAGGATAGGGAAGAATCAACTAAATTCAGGGGGGAAAAAAAGAAAGAAAATTGAAAAACTTGTTCAAAGCCAGATCTCCATCTATCCTACACAAACAGCATTGCAATTCACAGCACAACTGAATAAAGTGTTGCTTAAAATCTACAGACCTTTTCTGCACAACTATATTTTTGAAGCATTTTCAAGAGTTCCTTTGAGAATTTATTATGCAGTCAACGGTTTGTCCAAATCTGTGGGGTGAAAGCTAGGGGACAGAAATGGGTCTTGACTCAGTGTTACAAAGCAGATCTGCTTTTCTGGGGAATAAACAGAGTTTCCAATTTAAAGTGACATGTTCAGATTTGCAGATAAGACCTTACAGAAACAAACAGAAAAAGGCTGGACTGTAACATTTTTCATGACTGCAGTTGCCAATTGATTTCTTTCTCACTGTCTTGAGCACCTCAGAATCAAAAGAACTTGCATAGAAGTATGCAGGCAAATTTCACAGTAATTTATAAAACCTAATTTTACTAATTTTAACACAAAGATATTCTACTTTAAAGCAAAAAGATAATTAAATGTTCTTTACCATTACTTATTTCATTGCTAGAGTCCCCTTAAAGCCTGCACAATTGGAAACCCACTCAGCTCATAAGAAAAGTGTGCAGGACAATGTTTACCTCCAGATTTTTCTGCTGGAGAATGCATTGTTGAGTTGAATGAATGCACCCCACTATCCATATATGCCTTCCCCAAGGCAAAATTCCAAACTCCTATCAAACTTAATATACACTTCTTGGCTGAGATACCTATCCAGTTGAGCTTCCCAGTCTAACAAATACCTTTAAATTATGAAACTGAAAGGAAACATCATGATATTTCTGATATGCTGCACACTGGATTTCCTAGAGTTAAATCCCGTTCACATTAGAATCATATCTTGTCAAAAAAACAGGACAATTACTTTCTAAACAAACCAGTGCCAAAAAATCCTCTACAGTAAAGAACAAGTTGCCCCAAATCTTAATTATTCACCCAGTAGGAAAAAAGCCAAGTTTTATCTGCTGAATGGTCTAATATCTGTTCCCTCAGAGGCAGTTGTAGACTATCATCAAGTCACCCTTCAAATTCTTCTTTGTTAAACAAAGATTGAACTGCTTGAGTCTTTTAAGGTAATTCCTGCCAGCTCTCCAGGCAACTCTCATGACTGCTCAGAGCTCTCTCCAGTTTCCAGCTTCCCCGCAAATCAGCAGAGTGCAGGGCAGGCCCACAAGTGCCGTGCTGGGTGACACACAGGTCAGCAATGCCTTCCCACACCCCTCTCACATGCTGTACACATGTCAATGGATCACATCTGTTCATCTTTTCGTCATTTTACATTTAATTCTATTAGAAGGCATATTATACCAAATTTACCAACCAAACAACCCAAATTACACTGAACCAATAATCTCACATTCTCAGATGTATCACTCCAATGTCCCCAGATAAGAAGTTCAATAAGATAGTGGTTATTTGTGCCATCTGAAAATTTTTATTGCTAGTGATCCTACCAGGATTTTACTTCCTCCTCCAATCACTGATTTAACAACAAAATAGCATGGAGACGAGGCACAAATTGTGTGAGGAAAATCACTCCAAACCTACACATGGATGATGACTGTATTTAATCATGACCTCCACAGTCCCACCTGTTAGATTGCTTTTAGCTTAGGTGGCATTTTGTATTGAATGGTTAACTTCTTAATCAAAATATCATGACAGCTGAACTTGAATCCCCCAGAGAAGTATACTGTCTCAACTTTATTAGTTTTATCATCTGTGATATTAATAGTTTTACAAGACATATTTTCTACACCTTTGCTCTGTATGAGTTCAATTACTTTCTGATCTTGTACTCATCATTCAAAACTTCTATCAGCATTTCACAGCCATAACCAAGATCAGGATAAATCATGCCACCAGCAACTTAAATCACTTTCTCTCTCTGTTCAGCTATATTCATGGCAAGAAGCATTCACATTTCTCCCACATTTCAGTACGCAAACAAAATTAAAGTCAATTCAAGCCAAAAGTGTCTTCACCCACTCTCATATAACTGAGGTCACCAGTTTATAAATGATTACGTGTTACTTAGAGTCCTTCTGGTATCTGGCTACACAATGAATGACAGAGGTAAACTACTGCGTGAAGTTCAGGTAATCAGCTAATCAGCTCAAATATCTCAACCCTTTCTGATGTATGTGAGGTGATTTACCTGAAACAAAACACAAGCAAATGTAGAAAATCAGCTTTGGCTCAAGTCATCCAGCCTCACCTGAGGTCAGTTCCCAGGAATTGATAAATGAGCCCATAATACTGGTACATCCAAGCTGGAAAGGAGTTAATCACTGCCTTCACCTGACATGACCACATCACCTAGCAGTTTCCCAAATACAGTTCAGAAGTGTTAATTAAGCACAAGTTTCTGCATATGACTGCCAAAACCGGTCATCATTACCTAATAATACAACAAGTAGTTTTGTTGGTTATAGTTTTCTCTAAATCTACACTTTAAAAAAAATATTTATTATATTCAGTGCTGACAACTATAGTTTTTTCTTGTATCCTTTTTCTTTCTTGACTGGTGTCTGCTCTTTGTACCTAATAAATATCTCACTACCCATTTCCCTGTGCTGTCTTGGATATTTGGGAATTTTATTATCACAGTGTGCTTTATATTAGATTCAGATGTAGCAATAAATTTTCTTTACAAATAGATCCTTTTCCTCTCAACTATGGGCTTCAGGGTATACATTGAGATACTCCTGGCAGTTCTAAAATGCCATTTATTTTTTCCATTTAGAGGTCATCTTACTACCTGCTTGGCTAATAATCTTCTGAGGTTTTAGAATGGGCATTTTAAAGCACTAAAAATGTAATTGGTTGGATTTTATTCTATGCATATCATACATACAGTCAAGTTATGATCACTGTATCTAACCTAGCCTCAATTTTCAATTCCATGTTTCATTTTCAACCTACCAAAGCAAGGTCTAATGTAGGTTTTGCCCTTGTAAGGCACAGGAGAACACTTTGCAGCTCAAAACATAATGTAAGTTTTTTATTTTAAGAAGGCTGCTGCCTTGCACAAAGAAAACCATCACCAAAGACCTCGGGAGAGCTGGACACCGAAGTCCCTGCCCTCCCACCCGGGGATCAGTCCCCAAAGCAGTTCAGCCTTTTCCTCAATGAACAGACTCCTAACTTCTTCTGGGGTCTTGCCAAAAGGGGAAAGAAAAAGAGCCTCAAACACACTGGCAAAATGGTGCTGGGTGCTCTGTAGTTATTCAAGCCAACAGTTCATTTCTCAGCAGAGCCTCAGAAGCAGCAGTGCTTTCCCTGACAGTGGCACCCACATTCCTCTCTCTCATTCAAAGTTTGCAAAACAGGCCAGGCCCAGTTCTGGTATAACCATGCAAAATATGCCATCAGGTTTCAGCTATGCACTGAAGTCACAACTATGCTCAGAAATAAACTATTCTAGGCCTTCCTGCCTATTTTTCCAGGTTCCTAGCACTGACATGGAAAGAATTGCAAATTTTCTTCCTCTATACCCTTTTGTCTCAATTAATTTTATTCATAACATCTTAACTTTACACTAAAATACTCATTTGTTCTCTGATTCACCCTTTCTTCCTATGCAAGTTTAACACTCTTCTGTCCATTTTCTGTCTTAGCTGCTAAAATTTGCTTTCTGACAAAAGCCAGAGGCCAAACTCACCATCTTCTTCCCTGCTGATTCCCTTTATGCTTGTGATCACAGCACAAAATTCCCTCTGAAGAGTAACATGCTCCTTGTCATAATGAGTTTCCATATGTTTTTTACCTAAACTGCTTATACATCTCAACGTTTCAATATCTTCCACAACATCCAGAGCAGCTCCTCAGTAACTGTCTTCAAGAACAAAAGGGAAATCATGAGCTTCATGAATTTATGTAGCTTTTGAGCTGCATAAAGGACTTTTCACATATTTATATCCACAAGAGCCCAGACACAACTTTACTAGTATTAGATTCAACATTCACATTTTTTTCTTAGTCAGTGTAAACCAAGGAAAATTTGAGCATTCGCCCAGAGCCATCTTCCCTTAGATGAACACCTTCCAGACTCTATGAAAGTAACCCCTGCCACTGAGCACACTGATTCATCATCTGAGACCAGATGATTTTCTTTTGAAGTTATGACTGATCTTTCATAAAAGTAAGATTTGTGTGAAATGTCAATCCAAGTTTCAAAATAGATCTGACCTTTTCTGAATATAGAAAAATTTTAGATATAGAAAACTTAAAACTGCTTTGTAATTTGCTACAAAGGAATCCAAAATAGTTGAGGAGTCCTCTACAAAGCTGCATTCTCATTAGTATTCAACTTTCAGATCTTCACCATTAAGCCACAATACAGGTGGGGAAAGGTCACTGAAGTGCTTCTGCAAAGCGCACTTTCTAAGTGTTTTTATGTAGATGAGTCTTATTCTTAAACTAGATTGCTTAGAAAAGCAAAAACTTAACTCTGATAATGAATGTTGAATTAGAAGATAAAAGCAGTAAGGGTGGCCATCATTTTGCCACAAGATCTGCCCCAGGATGAGACACAGGGCAGCCATGCCTTAGCACTGTTATTCCTGCACTAATCACTCTGAGACAAAAGCCATGGACCTCATTAACATATATGGGGGTTCCAATTTCATATGTGTCTTACTAGATGGTGGGGAAATTTGACAAGAAAAATGCAGAATTTGATCTAAGGAAGTGATGGACAAATGTCTCAATGTGCCCTGGGGTAACAGGGCAGGTTTCATGAAGCCCAGAGGAAGAATAGGGACTCCCAGCACCTCTCTCCCCTCCTATCAGACAAGGGCTATAAATCCCCCATGCTGCTAGAAGCTTTCCAGCTCTGTTCAAAGAGATTTATTGTCGAACAGGGCCTTAATGCAAACTGAAAAACTGGAAAATGATGATTTCTTCATCAAAGTTTGATTTAACTCACTTCCAGGAGAAGACTTGTCCAAGCCATTCACATCTTAACATAGAAATAAAGGACTGGGGCTACCCCAGTATCACAGTGATAGGAAGGGGAAAGGGGGGGGAATAATAAAAATGCAGCAAACATCTTGGCTAAGTATAAGCTGTAAACTTTGACAATGAACCTTTGATGTCTAAATAGACCTACATTCACATTCTGCATTTATATTTAAACCAAAAATTTACTAGTGCATTCAGGTGACCTTGTTTGTCTTCAACATACAGATCTGGGCAAATAAAAAGCTGATGAAGGCTACAGAGAGAGAACCCACAAGCAGTAACAATGTGGAAATAAACAGCAATCTTGTCTCAGAACTGACATATTTAGGCTGGAAATAAGTTAAAAGGCTCTGGTAAACATGGCAGCTTATAGTTGAGTACAAAAAAAAAGAAAACAACAGAGATGGAAAGAAAGAAAACAGGATTTACAACATATAAAGAACTATATCATTAATTCTTTACCGCAATATACTACAAAACCGAAGGAGGAAGATGAACTAAATATGAAGACACACAGGCACATTTCTGATGTTACTGAGAGTGCAATGAAAGATGAATAGTCTCAGCAAAGATGACAGAGATGGCAACACAAAAAAAAATTAGTAACACGCAAAGAAAAAAAAAAAGTGTCCTTAGGCATTGATAGCAGCTGCCACTGCATAAAACATCTAGGAACATGCAGACAAAAAAATTAACCCAACTGCTGAAGTTTAGTCCCCCTCCTTCCATGCTCCAATACACTCAGAGCCACCGGAGACTGGCAGACTCCCCCATTTCCTGGCATTAAAGGCAGATTTGATGAAAAGCCTGAGCATTGTTAGTAGCTGCCACCGAGACTGATTACATCTTGGATTGCTGAACTTAAAACAGGAGCAGCTGGAGATGCTGGGCTTGCTGAGCTGCCTCTCACAAGCTGCAGTGTTTTATGCAGAGCAGGAGGACAAAGCCAGTCCTGCTCACTGAGGTATCCCACTATGCTAATTAGAAAGCACAATAAAAATTTAATTGCTTGTACATAACACCACTATGTGAGTCTGGGGAGGAGATCTTTCATTTAAGAAAAGGAGGGTAGGGGAAAAATTAAGTTATTTTTTTCTTTATTAGTGTTTAAACATTTTACCAGTATGAATTAATAATGCATACATAAATCAGGCTTCATGATTTCTTACTGCATTAAGCTGCCAGTGTGTTGCTAGTAATAGATTCAGAGCATTCATTTGGTTTGCGCTGAACTTCATTCCTGGCATTTTAAGAGAATATCCATTTTTATCAGGAAGAAAGCTAGTATATTGTCCAGCAGAAGAGCAAAATTTATTTTAGTCTCTTTGCATGAGACATATTGGAACAGTCTGAATTTGTTTCCTTGGAATATATAAAAATCCCATATAGATTTCAGATCCTATTTACAGAGGTACAGATTTAGGGCCCAATCCCTGCAAAGCTTTACTCCGCATGGTCCGACCATCTTCTGAATCTCAATTGCAAGATGAAGACGCAGTAACACCCAAATGGTTTTGACAGCACAAAATACTTCTGAGGAAAAAAACAAACAAACCAAACCAAAACAAAAAAACTTTTGAAAAAATTTAGCAGTAATATTTCAGGTGACTGTTAACCCCCACTGCTTTTATTTGCTAGAACAACATTTTGAAACCTTTTTTAGCCTAAGAGTCATCTAAAAGTTTTGACACAGGTATTACAATATTTCCCTGAAGTTTCACGGTCTGCCTTCTGCTGTGAATACTGCATGACTCATCAAGCTGAAGAACAATTTAGATCACTGCGTTAAAATGGGCATCCCTTCGTAATTTCAATTAATTAGGATTTACTGAGCAATGAATCCTCACTTTTGCTGAGCAGTTTTCAGAAGTTTACATTACCCTTGAGATGATAGATAGAAACTTCAAACCTTTTCCAGCCTAAAGTTGAAGGAAGTATTAGTTTCTTTTAAAAAAATAAATTAAAAATAAATAAATATGAGGCAGAAAGTATAGGCTGGACAGAAAACTTTTAAGACACTCCTGATCCCAGGGAAAACCAAGCAGGCAAAGGCCAAATACCAGAAACATCCTAAAACTCTATGAAAGACTATTCAGGACAATTCCCTACTCACAGTGGCTGAATTAAGTGCAGCTCACATTACCATTTATATGATTTCCAGACAGATAACAGATCAAACAAGGCCCCAAAGTGCCACAAACCTACAGATGTGCTCAACTTTATTGCCATGGGTAAAATATGAAATTAAACTTTATTTATAAAAATTGTTCCAAGTACTCACTTCACAACCCAGGGTCTTAACTGAAGTCTGCCCAAAATCAGGATGTGGGGACTTTCTACCTCCAGGTGATGACTGCTGATTTTCTTAGACTTTCTTAATATATAAGTGGATGCACTACACAAATTTCTGAGGCTTACTTTAGGCACTCATTAATTTGCTACCATGACATGCAGGACTATCTTTCCAGCATTTCATTAAGCGTGCCATTTCATACACTGGGCTTTTCCCAGAATAAAGGGAAAAAGGTGTATTACACTATATGACTTATTTTTGATTCTTTTCTGTATTCTTAAAATGGCTATCAGCTAGTCATTCACACTGTATACCAGCTTCTTTCACAGGCAGTGCAAGGCAACACTCCAGCTCCTCTCCCTACACAGTATTTGTTCAGCTGTGCATAGAGGATATAAGCTGAACCATCTCTCAGGAACATGAAATGTCCGTCTTGATCTCCCTTGCTTGTAGAAAAAATGAAACAGAATAAGTGTGTAACTCAAGTTGCGATTTTTTTTTAATCAGTTTCACAGCAATTAAAACTGACAGTTGCACTAAATCCATCCTTTCCCACTTCACTTAACACATTGCTGTCTGAAGTGACCTACTTGTGTAACCCAATTAATACCTGAGAGAGTCCATGACAATAAAGCTCTTCAAAGCATTTATGCTATGTTTATTGCACAAAACCAGATTTATTTTTTTTCTTTTTAAACCACTGTTCTTCTCTACACCTTTCTTGGAAATAAACTAAAGCTTGGCTAAGGAAGCAGAGAAACCAGTAGGGCAGCAGCAGAAGAGAAGGTGAGAGGCAAATTCTTGCTGACAAAGGAATAAATACTCCTTCTGACTGGTTGGAGGAGAGAGGAGGGGAGAAGGGAGAAGGGTTCAGTTGGCTGTTGACTTGATTGCCATGTCTAAGTTTAGCAGGGGGGTCTTTTCAGGATCTAAACATTAGGAAGAGGCAGAAGCTTTTTGGCTGACTGCATGACAGAAGCTTTGCTTTTAATCACTGTCAGATAACAACCAACTGCCAAGCGTCATCACAAACCCAAGCTCAGCTAAAAGTTTTAAAAGCCCACAGAACTGACCAACAGACGTAGTGAGATGGGAAGACTACGCTGGAGCCTTTAAACTATTGTTTTGGGGAATTTTCTCTTGGCCCTGGGACAAAACAGGAAATTAAATTTGAAGGTACAGTGGAGGTCACTCAAAGAAGGGTAGAAGTAAAAAAACACAATTCATGTTTTCAAACAGGTTTGTATTGCTTTCAAATTAATACTTCAGATTAATACCTGAAGAGCAGAGAGAAAGAGAAGCAGACAGAGTGCACCCTGGAGTGAGTGCCTGGAAAGTCAAAAGCATGATGCAGTTTCAAAACTTATCAAATACTAAAGACAGTGAAAATCAAATAAAAAAGATAGGAATGGACAAAGTGAAAGAGCGTAAAACTGTAAGGAAAGAAAAAGTCGCTGCTTATAAGGTGCTCATGGGTTAGTAACATTGGCATCTGTAGGCAGACACTGCCTGATCCTGTAGAGCCCCAGGATGGCACACAGGGAAGGCAAGGGCTGGTGTCCTCACTATAGCTTCTACACAACCTCCAAGATGTAATTTTAACTGCCAAGGTGTCTTTCAACAATGAAATGACATATGTTAAAGTTGGCACTAAAATGCACGAGAAACATTTCTCTGAATAAAACAGAAGGGCCTTATCCCTATTACACATAATTTGTAAGTATTAAGCCAGTCTTTTCATCGCACAACATAAAACTAATTTTTTTTTCTAGTCTGTATGTAGGTAAGAAAACCAAAGTCCTACATCCTTTACAGATATCTCCAAGCGCCTGCCAAGCCTCCATCAGCCATTTGGATACATGCAGTTTTGCCCATCCTTTTTCTCATTTCAAGGCATCAATTACAGGGCTCACATTTTTCAGTCTAGCAATGAGCTCTATTCCACAGCTCCACTTCCAGCAAAGCCTGCAGGTTTTGTTTGCTACAACAAATTGTTTTGCATAGGAAGATCAATGACTGACAATATACAAGTAATACTGTTCCAACTTCACTTCAAATGCCGACCGGAACCTTTGTTTTACTGTTTGACATCATATACAATACTTGGAGAAAATTAATACTTCCAAGCAACTGCTAGCTACCATGAGGATAAGTAGAAATGTAAAATAAATACAGGCATCATTCAAAATGGTAACTACCAGTTGGCTGGTTTTTTTTTTTCAGAAGACTGTTTGCTATTTGGTAGCTGGTTTTTTCCTACTTTTTTCAAAACTGGTATTTGCAGGGTTTCATGTACTGTGAGTCAAATTACCACCCACAATTTCATTGCGGCTTGGACACCATCACTAAAGCACACAATAAAAATGTAAAATATTTTCACTTAAGAATTTAATTTCAGGTTAAATTCCAGCCACTGCAGATATGAGGAGTCTGGGTCATTGCCATGCAATGCTTGGGCACATGTCTGGGCCGCTTTACTTTGGACGTACAAATCTGGGACCTGATTTCATTTACCTACTGGGAAAGCTTCCCATACCAGAGCATGATGCCAGAGAATTTGTTCTCCATAATGCAGTGCAGACTTCAACAGAGGATGTGAAAACCCACTTTAATGCAGAAAACTTCATAAACAAGTAGCCAAAGATTTGTGCATATCCCTTAATATTTGCAGTGGTACCCAGACTTCTCCCTAATACTCTCCAGATAGCTGCTGCCTCATACTAGATTTTCCTTCATTCGCCCTTCCTATGATACTTAAAGACACCAAAAATGGAATAGTATTCTGAAATTCCTTTCTAATCCATTATAG
This sequence comes from Brotogeris chrysoptera, assembly GCA_030323915.1. Lineage (NCBI taxonomy): Eukaryota > Metazoa > Chordata > Aves > Psittaciformes > Psittacidae > Brotogeris > Brotogeris chrysoptera. Next base: position 42,882 of record JARCZZ010026688.1, read on the forward strand.
GTATCACAGAAATATTATCACAAATACAGAAAGGAAACTGCTGTCAGGACAGAACTTGCATTTCAACAAGTAGCCAAAAGAACTAGCAAAGAAACTCAATGCAGAACTCAATAAATCACACATTAACACCTGCTTCTGGCTGGCTACTCAGACTGTACTCCTGATACTGTGCTACTAGGCACAACTGAATACAGAATTGGCTGATTGCAACTCAGACTATACATTTATCAAAATACACAAAATCTTGTGTTGATGCGCACTACAGACTATATTAATATCCAGGTTTAACTTCTGTGAGCATTCTACAGAGCCAGTTGCACTGGGGGAGTTTGGATCCCTGCTCATGTTAACTTTTTGCTTAAAATCCTGTATTGCATTGACACAGCTTAAGTAACAACTTCAATTCTACAGATACTTCCATGATCACATAGGGAATACATACACGTGCCTTTGCAGCAATATGCTAAGGCCCTCACTTTCCAGTGGACAAGTTAATAAAGGAGAAATTTTGCATAGCTCTGAAAAAATTCCTTTGTCTTTCTGGTTAAGAACCTCAAACAGACCAGGATTGCTCTTTCTTTTCCCTTGGAAATCCCATTGAAATCTTAAAAAGGCTGAGCTGGGTTGTGAATCAAAGGAGAACACAAAACCTCAATTTCTGTTATTCCTATTATGCGTGGGAGTATAATGGCACAGTATTTCCTATAACTGGAATAACACAACAATGAATTTGGACTCAACTACAGAGTATGTTAATAGCTATTACTTCTGCCAATCAAAAACTGCAACATGAATCTCTAGAAACTCTCGTGTTTTCCCATTAGTTCCTCACCTAACAAGCTGATCGGTTGACCAAAAAAAAAATATAAAAAGGACTACATGTCACTTCGAAGCACACACTTGCCCAAACTGCAAGGATCTCTTCTGAATACTACTAAAAAATACCAAGTCTAGAATGACTTAACATCTTTCGCCTTGAATTACAAAGACCCTCAAAACATTCTAGAGAATCTTTTATTGCTGCAGGGCAAATTATTACTACACAGTATCCCAGTCACCATTATAAATGAATAAAGTCTCATTATTTTTTGAATGTTAACCTTTCTAAATGCATTTATAAGCAGCATTGGAACAGTGAAAGTGAAGACACTGATAACAAAGGTTTTGAAAATTGAGGTAGAAAAAAGCCTAAACTTCTGGGGTTCCACTGATTTCAAGTCATTTGAGTAAAGCCATATCATGAAACTGCAAGAGATAATTCCATTTACAAAGGTACAGTGAAATACTTCATTATCAAAAAAATATCAAAACCAGCATGTACCTAATTATGGATTACTTATGGAAGCAGCACTGGGAAACAGCCATGTGTGCAGCCACAGTCACAGATGGTAGGAAGAGCAGGAGCCCCTCTGTGACACAGGGATGGAGGACTGAAGGCAGTGGGAACCAAGAACTATAAAATCATCTCCTTAAACACTTTCCCTGCATGTATTTGAGTTGTTTCTCTAACTGCAGTTCAAGCATTTTTTCCACCTCCAAACCCTTAATCCAAACTGCTCTAAAATTCATGGTGAGTTCCTACTCCTGCAGCAGAACAAGGCAAAAATACTCTGGAATATCATTGCCCCATAACACCTGGGAGGTTTTGGGGTTGTTTTAATAGGCTAGTTTTTTAAAAAGCAATTAACAATGCAGAATAAAGCAAGTACAGCAGAAGTGGCTGATGACTGCCCCAGTTCTTTGGGCTACCTGGTGGATAAGTGGATCTAATAACATCACCTAAGTTATAAGTTTCCAGAATGGATTTTCCAAGTATATCCTGCCCGTGAAGCTTCAAATCACATTCCAATATGATGCTAAATAAAAACACATACAAAGATGCTGAAGACGAATTTTCACTGCAAGTATAATTGACAAAATGCCACTATGCAGTGATCAGTTTATAGAGGAAAGTTTTTTAAATAAGCCATACATAAAATATTATTCAAAATATTTTAACTGAAATGTACTTTCTCCCTTTGGAGGTGTTTAAAAGATCGCTTAGGAGTAGACGTTGAATAATTTGGCATTACTTAGCCCCAAGAAAAGAAGACGAAAGAGGAACAAAAGGACAGAATACAAAAAAGGCTGTTGCACAAAGACAAGGAATAATCTGTTCTATGTCCTTGTGGACATAGATAACCCACTTCAACTGGGGCAAAGAAAATCTAAGTCAGATAAGAAGTGAAACTTTTAAAAAGCAAGGACAGGGTAGTACGGGGTGAGGCTTTCTGAGTAAGCATTGAAATCTGTGCCACAGGAGGTGCTGAGGAAAGCAGCAGGGCAAACATTAATCATCGAGGGACATGGGTGTAGTTGATACTGGAAATGAGACAAAACTTGGGGTTTGTTTTTCTTTGTGGTTTTTTGCCTTTTTTTTCTTTTCTTTTTTCTGCAATGGATTTCCACAATTATCTTCATAACCAGCCATACCAGCAGCATGAAGTAGCAGTCCCTCAGCATCCATCACCCCAGTATAAATTCCCAGCACACAATACAAATAAAACGCTGCTTGGGAAGAAATCATCTATTTAAACCTCTCTAGAAAAGTAGCAGCTACTAAAGAGACACATGACAAGAGTTTTTACACCTTATCCAGTCTACAAAAGTACTGCAGGAGGGGTTTGACAGTGCAATTCAGAGGTGTGATTAACAGCACCAGCAAATCACACAGTTTTGCTTGAGACTGAGAAGTAGAGAAACATGACTTTTAGCACATGCACAGGCTGAAAATCCAAGTATTCTCTGACTCGACAGCAGAAGCCCCCAGTAACAGCATTCCCCAGGCTGGACAAATGAGCATCAGCTCAAAACCATCCCCTTCAACAGCTGTAACAAACCCAAGAATTCATGGAGAATTAGAAAGTGATGAGTAAAAAAACCAACAAGGCATGCAGACTCACTGGTCGAAGCAGGAGAAACATCAACCTAAGCACAGGTGATTGTTAAATGAAGAAAATAAAAAGCAGGAGGAGGGGAGGGAAAGGGCAGGGGAGTTCTCCCAAAGTCCTACAGAAAAGGAAACAGCAAAGAGCAGCTGATGCCAGAAGGTTTCCACACTTACTGTTGCCCACGTCCGCTGAGAAAACCAGACAGCATGTCTATGCACATGGAACTCTCCCTATAGGATTAACTCCCTTCACCAATTGCCACTTATGGCATTTTGCCCCCAAATATATGTTTTTAATAGCAGAGAGAGCAAAAGGTCTCCAGCAATTGCATCCCAGAAGCACATAATTCAAAGGACAGTCCCACTTCTGGAGGGTGCAGAACACACCCTTTGCCTTTTGCTATCCACTTTTCTATTTGAAATTTAAATAATTTCACAGACGAAGCTCTAGATGTGATTTCTTTTTACCATATCTATCATGACTCCTTTGTCAGTGGAACCATTCATATTTATACCCTGGACTTAAAATGCAGGGATGGAGAAGAGCTGGCAAAAGCCAATCCAATGTTCTTTGTTTTCTTCCAAAATGGTTCTGTTCAGGTTTAAGAGTATAGTATCATACCACTTGCAGTTTACAGAGTTAATTTTTTTCACCTGATCCAAAAGTCTACCTTTCATATTCAGTGCTTTAGGACTTAATTTCTTAGAGAAAAGACATTGAAAGTCAGATTCATTTCCAGATCGGAATTTAAAGAAACTGAAACTTTAAATCTCTGAAGTCTAAATTTAATGGTTTGAGAAATAAAATTTCTATTCCTCCTCTCTTCTGCTTCCACTGACTTCAATAAGCCCAGAACACTAAATCATATCTTCTATGGATGAAATTTTTCTTCTCAATGCAAGCAAAATGCTTTAACTGCATCATGACTTGCAATCTTACACCATAAATATTCTTGATTTACAAAATCTGACCCAGGTACCACACAGAAAATTCAAGTTTAATGAATATACCCAGGAACTTGCTTGTAATTTTTATTCCTGAATGCAGGGCTTGTGCTCTTTCTAAATGTCTCAAAAAAAAAAAAATGTGAATGTTAAAATCACTGTAATAAAAGTGCAAAATGGGCTGTCTAAAATATACTGTCCCTGTAAGTTCCTGCTACAACTGACATTTGTTATCCTTGCTAATGAAAAATAACAGTGAAAAAAAATATCCTCTTGTCTTTCTAGTGCAGACTAGAGAGTGATTCTGACTATAACCTTGTTGAGTTTTTCTGTCAGAAAACTCACTCTTGTATATTTGATTTATAGGAGAAAGCTGAACTCCAAAGAAATAAAGGACATTTTTCAAAATAGGAAGCAAGACAGAAGAGAATGTTATCTTCCATCAACAAATTTTATTAAACGCATTATCTTACACTGAAATTGAAGACAGTCACGATGCTTCTAAGGATAAAAATCAGATATTTATGCTGCATCTGTAATTTCAAGATTCATATTTAGCAGTACTGGAGCAGACCTATGTAATTTAACTTGAATAACATGTTATATAACAAAAGAATCTGAGATGCAGAAGAAAGAGGTTGTGTCCCTGTCATTGCCTCCAAACTCGGAGTCTCAGTAACTCCACCTAAATCTGGTGGCGAATACAGGAGGGTTGAAGAACAACCTGAAGGTAACAACTGGTGAAAATCAGCAGGGCTAAAACTAAACCAAACTAACCAAAGCAGCTGCGGGCTCCAACTTGGCAAATTTGCAGGCAGTAATGCCAACACGCCTATGCAAAGCCCCATTATCTTCAAGTCTCAGTGGGAGGCTACAACTTAATGACCACCTACCTTCGTATTCTGCTTTCCAAGCAAATCTTACCCCTCTGTATTTAAAGTCAAGAAATACATCTAACCACAGATGAGAGCTAGGAAACATCCAGGTGACATTTTCCCACATCAGAGCTGCAAAGAGTATCATCGTCATTTTAGTTTAAATAAATATATATATATATATAAAATATGTAGCTAATAAAATGCAATGTTGTATCAAATAACACAAACAGGCTGCTTTATTTAACATACTTGGGGGTGTTGGTCAATGAGAAAATGAACATGAGTGGGCAGTGTGAACTCATAGCACAGAAAGCCAACCGTATCCTGGGTTGCATCAAAAGGAGCGTGACCAGCAGGTCAAGGGAGGTGATCCTGCCCCTCTACTCTGCTCTCGTGAGACCTCACTT
>JARCZZ010026690.1:0-26124 GCA_030323915.1 Brotogeris chrysoptera
CATGTCCTTTTTACGTTGAGGACCCCAGAACTGCACACAGTGCTCCAAGTGAGGTCTCACAAGAGCAGAGCAGAGGGGCAGGATCACCTCCCTCGACCTGCTGGTCGCACTCCTTTTGATGCAGCCCAGGATACCGTTGGCTTTCTGGGCTGCGAGCACACACTGCAGCCGGCTCATGTTCATTTTCTCATTACCAACACCCCCAGGTCCTTCTCCGCAGGGCTGCTCTGAAGCTCTAAAAAAAGCACTATTGAGATTGCACCAGAAACGCTTGGTGAAGGGAAGTAAACATTGACCTGTGCCTAACTTCAGATGGGGCAACAGTGATTGGCAGATGTGCTTTTTGAGGCATTTTGCAATGTTGGATGCACACATGTAAGATGGTGGTGTCCTGCTATGCAGCCAGTTGCTAACTGGCTCTTCAGGCTTGCAGTTTGCACAGTAAAATGTCAGTAATTCTCTAGTGTTAATATCAAGCTGAGCTTACTGAAATTATGTGGATCAGAGGTATGGGGTTTGTTACTAGGCTTTGTGACCAGTCTTCTCCTTGCCCACACTGGGTCTTGGAAAAAAACAATTGCACTCTTCAAGTGTGTGGGTTGGTGACTGCCTCCTGAAAGCAACTGTCGGGCGTTGGGCAGGAGAGCGGCTGTGGTGCTTCAAGGGTTCTACTTGAGCAGCTTTGCTGGGGAGCTCTTTAGCAGTGATTCCAGCCCAGCCCTGATGGCCTCTTCTTGTTCTGTTAGTGCTGACAGAGAGAGTGGCTGTTGTGACAGCCCAAGGGCCTCATTATCCCGCTGAGATGGTACCCTTAGAGCCTCCTCTATTTGCTGCTCTTGCTGCAGAAGTTGCTTTATTCCTTTTTCCTCCTCTCTTAACTGTTTCAATAATTTATGCTGTTGAGGCAAACAGGGCATCCAGAGCAGCCTTTACTGTTGATCACAGGCTTTAGAATTAATTATATCAGGAAGGATATGCCAGTCTGAATGGAGAAAGGTTTTATTTGCAGTAATAGTTGAATTCTTAGCAAAACATGGAGTGTCCTTTAGCTGACTTACCCATTGTGAAAAGCTGTCTTTTAATATTTTACCATGCATTAATCCTTCTTTTTCTTTCTTTGTATATAATGTATTTTCATGCATATGGGTGAAAAGAAAATCTTTGTGTGACATGAGGAGACTCTGCTGTAGTAATAACACTCCTGTTCAGCATTTGAGCCTCATGTGTTCAGTTTATGTGATAGAGGCTATTAATAAGCATTTTTCATGTACATGTACCGAAATGTGAATTACTCTGGTAGGTGCTTCTATGAAAGATCTGTTTTATGATTTATGAGAGTGCCGCAATAGCAAATGCATTCTGAGCATTGCATAAAAGTACTGCTCTGCTTTTGTACCTCTGAGCCATCATCTCCAAAGTACAAAACCAGATTTTAAAAGCCAAGCTCTATTAGAGAACGCTGGGAAAGCCCTGTGGAGCCATGGCACAGAATGCTGCGCCTCAGTTGTCCTGGAAATGCCAAATGCTTGAGGCTGTGCCACCTTCTTAGCCAGCTGCTGGGAGCGCTGTGTCTGCCCTGCAAAAGTCACCTGTGATTCTGGTGCCTTGCAGGAATTCTGAAATTCCATGGATGTTATCTGGGTGACAGCCTGACAGAACACGCCGGGGACTTCCATGAAGCCAACAGCGTGACCCTGCAGACAGTAACAAACTCTGCCCTGGAACAGCACATCTCGAGTGTGCGGGAGGCCCTGGGAGTGGAGTCCTACTACACCCGGTATGTTGGGATGGGGGCGGGTCTGACATCGTGGTTCCCACTCTCCCCCTGAAAGCAGTTTACAGCAGTCTGGGCTGAGCAGTCTGAGAACTGAGAGTCAGAGCACGAGCAAATTTTCACTGCACAACAAAAAATATTGCTTTATCTTTGTATGTGTGGCTGTTTTCTCCAAGTATCTCTATAGGCATATGCAGATAAGGTTTGAACCCATAGGCTGGGTAATGAATCTGTATGTTGGGTGAGATGGCTTTTTTGTAACCATGACACTGATTATTTGTAAATGACAATGCAAGATAAAAACAGATTTAAAAAACCTGTACTACAGTTCTGAAAACTCCTGGTGAATGCGGTGTTTGAGCCTCTTATCTGAGCGTGACGTTGGAAACTGGAAGTTCCTTTGGAGGATCCCTGAGCATTTAGTATTGCTATTGGGGGAGGATGAGATTTAGTCATGCAGTGAGATGAGGAATTCAGGGATAGAGTCTGGCTAAGGCAGACCTTGTGTGACTGAAATACTGCCAGTATCTGTAGTGGATTCTGGGCATGGACAGGGAAGTTGCTGCTTTTGGCAGCCAAACCAGTGGCTCTGGCATAGCAAGCCTGCGGTCAGCAGTCAGGTTGGACTTATATTCTCTGTCTTGAACTCGACCTGAGCTTGCCATTTTGTGCAGTTACCCACCAATCTCATGTGTGCACTGAGTGTTGGAAATAACACGTGCTGCGGAGATGGGCACGTGCTTAACTCATCATGTTGAGGCAGTTGGAAACCAGAAGTAGCAAAAGACATCTCATCTCCAGGGATCCCTGTGTCTGTGTGTACTGGATTTACAGGTGTGTCTTGATTGGATGCATTTTGGGTTTGTATTTTTATGATTGTGAAGGTGGCTTTCTGAAGGGAAACCAATAGTTTTTATTGCTGACTGGATTATTCATTTCACTGTGAGCAGTAACAAGCTGCTTGTTAGCCTGAGATTTTTATGAAGTGCTCCAAGGAAAAGTAAAGGGTCTCTCAGCCAGCTGAGTAATTGAAACACAAGGGAAGAGACATAAATGGAGGAGTAGCTTCCTCCGTATTAAACCCCTGAGAACCTACAAGCCCATGAGCACTGTCTATCCAAGCGATCATAATGACATTATTGCTAACGTGAGTAGTACGGTTAAGAAGTGGCAGATCTTGGGTGGTGGTAGTATCTCCGGTTTTGGGGTTCTTATATAAAATCAGTTCTGAGACTTCTGCTTCTATTAGTTTCAGTCACACCTTCTGAATGACGTGTTTCAAGTCTTGCTTGAAAACGAGTTGCGTGATTCCTATTAAAGGAAACGCAGGAGTTGCTCCCTTCAGCCTTCCCGTTTCCTGGGGTTTGCAAATGTATTCCCGATGTTGATGCTTCTGTCTTAATGTGCACATGCACCATGAGCACTCTGTTCTTTCTGAGAGAACAGAATTGCTCCCCCCCAGGTGTGAATCCTGACAGGAAGGACAAGCAAGGGAAAAAATCCAGACTGAATTGGTTCCATCTACCCGTCTCCTAAAGCATCAGGGTTGCGTGATTCAGAAGATTACATCTGTCTCCACATGTTGGTGGTTGAATCTCACCCTGTAGACATGCATATACACAACCGAAATCTGCAGTTAGGCCTCATGTAACAGATTTGCAGACACTGTTTTCAGTCCCATTAACCATTTATCACCACAGATTCTCCTCCTGGTGAAGGGAGTCCTTAGTTAGGTTCAGGGATGAGTTTTTAATATACTCTGATGTCATCTTCCTGCTCTCTTCATGGTTATGGTAGTGGCATGGTTTTGGTTAAGGATTCTGGGTTTAATGCTTGTCTCTGAGATCATGGGGCTGGGGTGGCATGATCACAGGCAGGAGCTCTTTCCCCACTTCAAAATTATATGCAGGGAGTTAAACAAATCTTGTCTGTTCCATGTGGGTGTGGGTGAAAGTCATGTTCTACTTTGAAACCCTTTCCCCACATGAATCAGGGGCACTTCCTTACAGCACTGCTGGTTGCCACTGCGCTCCAGCACACCAAACCCCAGGAGCAGCTGTCATCTGCAGGCCCCGGAACCTGTTCTCTGCCTGCCAGCAAAGACCAGAAGGATTTAGATACATACAGCACACGTGGAAATTGCTGGTTGACTTCTCAGTTCATTGCTTGCTTAAGTTCACTGTAGTTGTGTGTTCAAATTTCAGTGCCATCACCTTCCATAATGCTGTAAGCGAACGGGAGCTTGGATCCAGTATTTCTATCAGTGTGTGCCACTTTTTAAACCTTGAGGAACCCAGGAGAAGAGGAGGGGATGGGATTATTACTGTCTTGTATGCCTGACAGGAGGAGATGATGCAAACCAGGCAAAAATTGAGAGCATTTGGTTGAGGTTTTGTCTAAAGAGTGTTTTCCCTCAGCCTGACTGAGCATTTGTCACAAAGCTGTTGCTCTGTCTTGCATCAATGAGTTCTTCACCCTGCTGTTCCCCTGCAGAGCCTGTGCCAGCAGCGAGACCGAGAGTGAAGCTGGGGATATCATGGACCAGCAGTTTGAGGAGATGAATAACAAGCTGAACGCAATGACTGACCCAACTGGCTTCCTGCGGATGGTCAGCAGGAACAACCTCTTGAACAGGTGAGAATATAGCACTGCATTGTGGGGTTCAGCAAGCACAATGACATGTCTTGGTGATGGGCTTCTCTAAATTGCAGGCTTAGGGTGCAGCCAGTGCCATTGCTTCTGCTCTCCCTATTGCCCCAAGTTGTAGGGGCACTGAGCAGCAAACTGGTACTGTCCTTCATGCTGCAGTAACCATCCATTCTTCACAGTATGGATGTAAAAGGAGCATTAAGCACCTTTCTTAAGAACAAGGTCTGTATGTTAGTACCGTGCAGCCCCCTCCCCTTCTGAGCAGAGGGGCCTGTAGGCATTTCCCTTCTGTCCTTTTGTGCTCATGATGCACCACAGGGTTTCTGGTTGGATCTGTGCTCCAGCATGGATTGGGAGCACAGGATACCCTAGGCCTTTCTCAGATGGAAAAGAAATGTGATCAGCCTGCAGTGCTGTGAGCCATTGCTGGAGCTTGTGAACTGAAACAGCATCCCTTTGAAACTGGGAGCTGCCTGTTGGCACCAACAACTGCCCTGATTTTTCTTCCCAGACTCCACATGCATTTCTGCTCGAGCTGCTGCACTAATGTTGAACTGTTGAGTACTTGTGAGGTTTGGATCAAACGGGCAGATCCCCAGAATTGCCAAGATGTTTTGCTAGTTCCTCAGGCTTAGAAGGACAGGAGAATGACCCTCTGATTACAGGGGAAAGTATGATCTGATACTGCTTCAGGGAATGCTAATCCTTAGGAACACTGCAGAGGCCAGATATGCAGCATGTGTCTTTCTGCTCCATAGGAGCTAAGTGCTGAGTGTGGATTCCCTTGAATCCACATTCAGGAGCTTACCTTGGGTGCCTTGTCAGGTAACTGGTTTGCAGCTTTTAGAAGAAGCTCAGGGATGGGACAACTTGGACACTGAACTAAAAGCACCCTCACAAAAGCACTGGGAGGAGCACTAGAAGCAGTTGTGTCCTTGATGCTCTCATCATGAGCACTGAGATGAAGAGGATGAGAAGACACTGCTGTATGACCTGCCTGCCTGCCTACCTACCTTTTGCCTGCAGATGGGGCATACCAGGGGGCTCATTGCCATGTCTGTTTTGCACGTGGCAGAGCAGATTAAGAAATAAAATGGGAGCATTTCTGTGCTCTTAGACTTTGGTTAAGTAACAGGATTGAATGGTTAGAGCACAAGCTTCGATCTTGCGGCCTCATGCTCCAGCTCACCTCTTCTGTGCAATGTTTTTTCTGCAGCTAGTACTGGAGTGAGTTCATGTAGCTGTAGGTCATTACTGAGTGGATTGTTGCTGCTTTAGTGCTTCAGATGATGGTAGAACTGTGGCTCACAAGCAGGGATTGAAGGTATGGAGCCTGTGTGCTTTGGCTTCTGCACTGCAGGGGATGAAGAGAAGTAGGGCCTGCTTGGAGCTGAGAATAAGAGCTTGTCTTTCCTACTGCCAAAACAGGCCCTGCATTCCTCATGTGGGGCCTGAATGCATGTTCACATCTTGTGCTTGAATATTGGAGATCCTCAAGGGAGTTTTCATGGCTTGGGGCCAGTGCAAGTTCCCTCACGCACAGGAATTGCACATGCTGTTAAGGTCCCATGTTAGAAAATGAGGCCCTGGAGATGCTGGGACTGTTTGGAGCCATCCAGTCTCCATGTCTGGCGACAAGCGGGTGACTGAAAGGAAACCCTTGGTTTTGGGATGGATGCCCTCTGGCTGCTGTCATCAGGTAACCTGGCTTGTAAGCAGAAAATAGTAAGATCCTTTGGGCAGTTCTGCTTAGAAAAGCCAAACCATGGGGGTTTGGCAGTTAGCTTAAGGAACTTCTGAGAAGACATGGGCTTTGGAGGAGAAAGAAGCACTGAAGGGATGCTGCAGTGGTCTCAGTACTGGGCAATAGCTGCCTAAGCTGTGGATGCCACAGATACGGCCCCCAGGATAGTTCCAGTTGCTCATGTCTTATGCAGCTTCTGTTTTCTAAGCTCCTCAGAGCTCTTAGACTTTTGTTGGCTTTCCAGGTTAAAATCTGGTTTCCTCCCTGCTAGTCATCTTCTGCTCCAGCAAGGGACTTGATCACTGTCTGTACCTGCATATACTTCCCCACTTTTTCTATGGCCTCTCCACCATCATGGGGATGCAGTTTGTCCTCTTCCCATGCGCCTGCAGAAAACAAGAGGATCAGCCTTCATGCTGTTCAGAGGATCAAATACACTTCCCTGAGGGCAGTTACTGCAATGCAGCGTGGTGAGAATTTGTAAAAGGTAAACTGGGAAGTAAGGAGCAATGTAGAATTGTTTAGGTTGAAAAAGACCTTTTAAGATCAAGTCCAACCATTTTAATCCAGCACTGCCAAGCCCATGTGTCCCTCAGTGCCACATCTACCCATCTTTTTAAATACCTCCGGGGACGGTGACTCCAGCACTGCCCTGGCAGCGTGTTCCAATGCCTGAGCACCCTTTGGGGAAGAACCTATTCCTGATATCCCACCTAAACCTGCCCTGGTGCAGCTTGAGGCCATTTCCTCTTGTCCCATCCCTTGTTCCTTGGGAGCAGAGCCCAGCCCCCTCCTGGCTTCATCCTCCTCTCAGGCAGTTGTAAGGAGAGATCAGGTCTCCCCTGAGCCTTCTCTTCTCCCTCTGAACCCCCCAGGTCCCTCAGCCGTTCCCCATCACACTGTGCTCCAGGCCCTGCACCAGCTTCATTGTCCTTCTCTGGCCCTGCTCCAGCACCTCAATATCTCTCTTGTAGTGAAGGGCCCAGAGCTGAACCCAGGATTTGAGGTGCAGCTTCACCAGTGTCCAGTGCAAGGGCACAATCACTGCCATGGTCCTGCTGCCACACTATGACTGATACAGACCAGGATGCCATTGTCCTTGGCCGCCTGGGCACAAGCTGCTCATATTCAGCCATCTGTAAACCCACATGCCCAGGTCCATTTCCACTGGCAGCTTTCCAGCTGTGCCAGGGGTGCTGCTGGCCTGGGATAAAGAAAGGTCTCTGGAGGGCAGATAGGGCAGCAGCATTGGGGCGTTTCCTGTCTGTGTGGTTCTCTTCCATGCAGGGTGCAGCACTGTAGCTGCCCAAGTACAGACCACACAAGCACAGTGCTGGGTGGTCTGTGGGTTTTGTGCAACCACTGGTGGGTTCTGGAGATAATTGCAGATCCTTGGAAGCATCTGCAGGGAGCTCATATCTGAGTGTTTTTTGGAGCTTCCCACAGCTCAGTATTGGGAGTGTGTCAAAGCCCTGAATGTGGATTCGGGGCTGTATCTCTAGGAAGAGTCTTTTTGAGGAAGGCATGCAGAGGAGCGGGCCTGATGGATGTCCGTTGTTGGAGCACTGCAGCAGTTAAGCCTGACTCCCAGCCCTCCTGAATGGCTGTGCGTGGTCATGAGTAGCGTTTGACTTGTCCAGCATCCTGATGAGTGCCAAGGCCAGAGCAGCTCTGTGCTGATGGTGGGGTAAATCCCTCCTTCCTGCCCTGGCCCAGCCATGTTCATCTCAGCAAGCAGAGCCAGGCCCTGGAAAGCTGGTGCAAGGCCAGATCAGTCTGAGCTCAAGGCTTGCAGGACATGGGCTTTCTCCCCCTTTCTCTGAGGCTGTCATGGGATTGTTGCTTTGTTCTTGCATTTCCCAGACAAAGGGCGGAAGCAGAGTTAATCCTGATCCATGCTGTAGTTCTGAGTCCCTGTTTTTGCTGTTTCGTCTGCTTGCTGCAGGTCAGGCTGCCTTACACAAAGGGTTAAATAAGCAGCACTGCAGACTCTGCGCGGAGATGTCTAGTGGGAGATTCTACTGCCCCAGAAATCAGGGGAGCCCTGTACCTTGCAAGAGCAGGGTAGAAATGGTCAGTGCAGGATCTGGGAAGCCAGCACTGGCGCTCTGGAGAAGGGCTTTTGTCCAAAAGATTGACAAGTCTCCCTCTTGTCCCACTGAAATCCCCTGCACTCAAAATCAGGTTGACAAGCCACCCAGGGAGCCATTTGTTTGCACTGGCTTGGGAGGATGGAGTGGGCTGGCCAGGGCCCCAGGTCTATGCTGCCTGCTGGAGGAGATCTCTCTCCATCCTCCTCCTATGGATTTTCTCACTCTTCTTTGCGTACACAAACACACAGGCAAGAGATGTGAAAGATTTATGATGCTCCCTTGCTTTTGCTCTAATAAAAAGCAGTCTGAGTGGTGAAGGAATAAATCTGGAGCTGCTTGGCTGTGAAAGCAAGCTGAAGGGGGTTCTGCGGATGAGGGTGATCAAGACCCTGCTCCCTGCAGTGAATCCTGGTGTTGGCAGCAGGGGAGGCGGCGAGTGCCGCCTGCTGGCACATGGCTGCACGTGTGGAGGGCAGGGCTGGGCTGGGCTGCTTGGACCGGGGCTCTGCCTGCTCAGCGGTGAGCAGTGGGGTGTCCCTGCCCTTCAAGACCTGCAGCGTAGATTAGAGGGGTGTGCACTGCCATTACTGTGCAGTGTCTTATTTCCCGCTCTGCTCTTTCTTTAAGGCCCACCTGTTAAAACTCTGGGAAGTTATTATTTTCCCATAAAATGGTTGTTTGTGGCACCGTGCCAAGGTAACATTTCTGGGGAGCACAGCTGCTGGATTAGTGAGACCAGAATGGGGCAACATCACTGCCTCAGCAGGGCAGTAACTTTCTGTAGCCATCTCAGTCTCCTCAGAGTGCTGGTGTTTGGTGGCTGGTGATGCCAGGAGCCCGTGCAGAGGCGTGTGGGGATGTCAGAAGTGGGCTCCAGGTCAGCTCTCTCTGACTTTATGAAGCTCTTCGGAGCAGTGGCACCAAGTGCAGGCATAATCTTCATGTCTTGTTTGCCTGTAGATACAGTTCCTGTTGGTGCCATGCTGGATTAGTTGGTGCACAACCCAAGTGCTGTGCATTGCAGTCAGTTGTTAATGGGTATCATTTGCCTGCACACAACTGCTGTACATTCATATGCAGTAACAACTGTGAACATCACTTCAGGCACTTGAGTTTGTAGAAAAGCTCCAGAGCAATGTAATATGCTGTCTGCAGCTGCTTCACCCTGCCATTAGTGTCATTGTTCATTGTGGTATGAAGCTGAATGAGAGGATGAAGTCAGTATTATAAAGTCAGGACAAGCTGCAGTGGACCTCAGATTTCTGCAGCTGACCTCTCACTTGCCTTTTGCCCACAGGAGCTGTCAGAGCATGAGCAGTCTGTTCAGCAGCACCATGTCTCCTGTTAAGGATGGAACATCATCTCTCCCAAGGAGGCAGACTTCCTTCACCAAACCCCCGCTCCGTGCACTCTACGACTTACTGATAGGACCTATGGAAGGAGTAAGCCTCTGGTGTTGACAAATTCAGAGATTCGCTTACCAAAATTCCATGCAAATGTGGGAAAGCAAGAATAGGCAGCTTGGGGATTGTATCTGAAGTATGGTGGTTTTCACTTGGTCTTCCCAGAGGGTGAGACGGGCTGTGTTGGAAGGTGGAAGCCAGGGACCTTGAGTGCTATGCTGGTGGATCATGGTGTGAACCCCACTTGTTCCGTGTAGGGAACTGCTAGTTTGAAATGCAGTATCAGAAAAAATATTCCCTTTCAAAGGATAAGATGATAATAATACTGACAAGACATCGGTGGTTGGTGTTCACAGTAGTTTTGTGCTGGAGCAGGAGCTGCTGTGCGGGGTCTGTGCAGTCTGTCGGTGTGCTAAGGGCTTGTTCATCAAAGTGGGGTGGTTTGTGCAGAGGTGAGCACAGCCCAGCTGTAGAGATGTGTTCACTCCAGTGTGGGTTCACCTGTCACATCTATGGTCACACGGAGTGTAATTCTGATGTGGGTATTGTCAAACCTTGGGAAGCGCAGGTGGGGCACTGGTTGGAGTGAAAGGACTGAGCTGATTCTCTCTCTTCTTTCTAGGGTTTGATGCATTCCAGTGGGCCTGTTGGCCGCCACCGCCAGCTGATCCTGGTTCTGGAGGGAGAACTGTACCTTATTCCTTTTGCTCTCCTGAAAGGCAGTTCATCCAATGAGTACCTCTACGAGCGCTTCAGCCTCATTGCAGTGCCATCCATCCAGTCGCTGAATCCCAGCTCCAAGGTCTGACATTGCCTTATAAATCCTCACTCTCATAGAACCTCTCCTGTGGGATGCAGGTTCCTACATGTGCTAGAAAAGCAGCAGCCAGGCACAAGAACAGAAGCCCCAAATGTGCTGCCCTGCCAAGGCACTCCCAGCCCTGCTGAGGGTGTTGAGCACCTCAGCTGTGAAGTAGGTGAGGGGCTGGGATCTTCTTCATACTGTAAACTCTGCTACAGCCCTCAAAGGGACCTGGGCTAAGGCTGTTGCTTTCTATTCTTACCTATCTGTTCACCCAAGATGTTGGGATAGAAATCCTGACTGGGCTCAAGAGCAAATGTTCCTTGGAATAGTTAAATGGAAGAAACTAAAGAAATACAAAGGGGTTGTTCTTGTACATAAGACAACCAGACTCCTGTTTAGAGCCAAAGAGACAGGCTGTTTCATTACTAGCACCATAACAAACAGATCTTTGAACCCCATTTTTTCTTTCTCTCTGTAGTCCCATGCAAGGAAGAATACTTCTGCTTACTCCAGTTCTACCTCAATGGCAGCTGTCATAGGAAATCCCAAGCTCCCTTCAGCAGTTATGGACAGGTGGCTATGGGGACCTATGCCCTCTGCAGAGGAGGAAGCATATATGGTGTCTGAGCTACTCAGCTGCCAGCCCTTAGTTGGCTCTGCTGCAACTAAAGAGAGGGTCATGAGTGCCCTCACTCAGGCAGAATGTGTCCATTTTGCAACCCATGTCTCCTGGAAACTGGCTGCTTTGGTCCTGACACCCAACACTGACAGCACTCCAGCCAGCAGCAAGAATTCTTTTGGGAATCCCTACACAATCCCAGAATCCCTTCGGATGCAGGATGATGCCAGTGATGTGGAGAGCATTTCGGACTGCCCTCCTCTGCAGGAGTTTCTGCTTACAGCAGCTGATGTCCTGGATCTGCGGCTTCCTGTCAAATTAGTGGTTCTTGGCTCCTACCAAGAATCCAACAGCAAAGTCACTGCTGATGGAGTCATTGGTTTGACAAGAGCGTTCCTGGCTGCTGGTGCTCAGTGTGTCCTAGTGTCACTCTGGCCCGTTCCTGTGGCTGCTTCCAAAATGTTTGTGCATGCCTTCTATTCCTCCCTTTTAAATGGGATGAAAGCCAGTGCAGCCCTTGGAGAAGCAATGAAAACTGTACAGGGCAGCAAGCAGTTCTCCCATCCATCCAACTGGGCAGGTAGGAAGAATCTGCTTTTGACAAGACAGGTTTCTAGTTGCTGTTACATGAGGTTGTTTGATTAAAGCAAGGAGCAGTGCCACCAAGTAGCTGGGAGTAGCTTGTGCCCTGTGCTCTCCCAGAATTCAGTCCTGCTTTAAAGGATTCCTGGAGCATGCTAGGACAAGTTTAGCTGCAGTACAGTGTTTTTCCATTTGTTTGAACAGGAAAACACTATTGATTTAATAGAGGAGGACATGTAAGAAGCATTTAGAAGCTTTCTGGAAGTTCAGTCTATGAGACCGGGCAGGGAGCTGCCCTGGGAAAGAGTATCACTGCTGAGTGCAGTGAACCATTGGTCTGAGAGGGCAGAGGATATTGCTTCTATTTTGAACATTCTCCATAACAAAAGGAGATTGACTGTCTCTTACTCTGAATCCTGCAGGCTTCATGCTAATTGGGAGCGATATGAAGCTGAACAGCCCTTCTTCACTAGTAGGACAGGCCCTGACTGAGATTCTGCAGCACCCTGACAGGGTACGAGATGCTCTGCGTGTCCTGCTGCATCTGGTAAGAGGAAGAAAACCACAGGCATGTTGAAGGGCATTGCCAATGTAGCCGTGAAGTAATGTTACCTGTGGATATGCACCTGTAAGTCATGAATAGAAAGAGAAACACCCTGATGTGCAGCCACTTCCACTTGAATATGCACCTTCAGTCCCTCTCCCTTACCATAAGGTAATCTCCTGTGAAAACTCTGGGTCAGTGTGGGAAGACCTGGACACCTGATTAAGTGTCCAGAGCAAAAAGAGGCAAAGTAAGTGAAGTCTTACATTGTATTGTGACGAGACCCTCCCCAGGCCCATCCAGTTTGCTTTAGCTGTTAAAGTGGGTCTCTGCTTTAAAAACGAGGTAATCATTGGAGTTGTTTCTAAAGGAAAGGAAACTAGCTCTGAATACTGCAGGCATGGAAGTGCAGAGCAGTGTCTGTTGCCTCTTTGCATGCTTGGAAGGCAGAGGCACTTTTATCCCCATCTGTGCCAGTAGCCTGTTGTGGGGAGCAGCCAGGCTGAAGCCAAACTGCCAGATGGTTAGAATAATCTTTCATGACTTTTAATACTTGTCTTTCCAACATGTCTTCTGTGGTCCCACAAGAATGTGGAGTATCCATAGGATGAGGGAAACCTGCAAATACTGCTAGTGCTCCCAGTTGCTGCGTTTTGTGGACACACATCTCTGCTGTTTACCATGTAGCTGCAGGCTCTTGCTTGGTGCTAAGAAGTGGCTGCGAGAGATGGGAATCTGAACATGAGGTCTTCTGGGGAGAAATGCAGTTGCCAGGCTTAGGGGAAACTGTCACAGACAAATTGGTACTTAGTTTCCTGTGGCATTACCTTCCCCAGCATCCCAGAGAGCATTGAAAGTCATCACAGTGATTTTAGAGCTGTGAGTGCTGAGTTACTGGAGCCTGTTTTCAAGAGCACTAACATCCTTCTGTGTAAGACAGGCATGTTCAACCATGCATTTGCTGTCTGCCAACCTGCTGTTCCTGCCTTCTCACTGTGTAGAAAGAGCCAGTTAACAAAAATCTCTTCTAAAATAACCTAATGCTGTTTTTTCCCCGAAGGTGGAGAAATCGTTGCAGCGAATCCAGAACGGGCAGCACAACTCCATGTATACCTCCCAGCAAAGTGTGGAGAATAAAGTGGGTGGCATTCCAGGATGGCAGGCACTACTTACCGCAGTAGGATTTCGGCTGGACCCTCCAGCCAGTGGCCTGCCAGCAGCAGTGTTCTTCCCAACCTCTGACCCTGGTGACCGGCTGCAGCAGTGCAGCACCACCATACAGTCCCTCCTAGGTAAGAGCAGGCCAGCATGGGCTCTGTCCAAGCAGACATCAACCTTCCCCTGCCTAACCGCTGATGTTTTACATCAATTAAGTATTTAACAGAGTAAAAGTTCTGAACATGCTTACTAAAAATTTTGTCATAGATGGGAATCACTTACTTCTGGGTCCATTATCTGAGATACAATACAGGAAGTGACCATTCCTTTCTCCCAGCTCTCAGTCAGAAAACATATAATCAGATGCAAAGTGGAAAAACCTTTTGCTTTCTGGAAATTGCTGCTCTTCTGGTCAGTGATGTGGGGCAGAGATTTTAGGACTTAGTTGAGTGTGTTCTGTTCAGGTTTGTTGCATGTCTAGCAGCCAAGAGACAGTTGCTGAACAGTCCCTGTTTCTGCTGATGTTTTTCAGGTTTGCCTAACCCTGCACTTCAGGCACTTTGTAAGCTTATCACAGCTTCAGAAACGGGAGAACAGCTTATCAACAGGGTGAGTTGGGAAGTTTTCCCCCAGTACCAGTTTCCGAATGGTTCCTCAGAAACACCCAGAATGGTTTATGCCCTGATTGATTGACCCAATGCTCAACGAGACTTCAGGGTTGAAATTCCAAACTTACCAGTTTGTGTGAGTGGAAGTCTGTGTCCAGAAGAGAAAAATGCAGGTATGTCACTGGGCTGCATGGCCTTGAGCCTCCCCATTCAGTGACAAAGTGAAAACATGATACCAACTGCAGTGAGGGGGAAGCAAAATATGGGAAATGAGTGGCAGAACCACTAATTGCTATTTGGCCATCCTGTCTGGGGCCCGTGTTGGTTGGTCTTTCTCCACTGTAATTACCAAAGTCCCAAGGTACTGTTGACTTTGGGCAATGCAAGGTCTGTCAGAAAACTTGCTGAGCCTGTGCTGCTCCTGGTGTGCATGCTCATAACTGCTGACAGGATCACTGCCTTCAGGAGAAAGGCGGTGGGACTCCTTCCTGCTCCCCACAATCTCCTTCACCTTCCTCCCTCTCCCCTGTCTCTCTAGCATGCCTAGCTTAACCCTTCCCTGTGCCGCCGGCCTGGCTGGCTTTCCATTACATGTTTCTTACTGTCCCGATTGCTCCTCAAATGGCATTTATCTGGATCGTTTGCCTGCTCTACTGAATGAGCACACTGCTCAGAGCAAATGGGGATACAGCTCACCTTTCTTTTCCCCTTCCCCATGCAGAAGTGTTCTAGGGAAGTTCCGTGATGAGTAGCTGGAATTATCTCTCTAGCTTCAGAAGACTCCATTCTGTTGTGTTGTCTGTCTGCACCACACACAAAACAAGAGGCCCAGCTTTGCTGTTGCCCATTAAGAGGCCTGTTTTGTCAATCCATGACACTGAGTCTGCTTCAAGGGAAGGGTTTCTCGTTATGATCCGCAGCAGTGCATGAAGTATTTCTTACGGCTTGTCCTTCATGGCATTTGACTTTCTTGCCTTGGCTGTTTTTGTCAGTGCCTGAGACTTCTGTAGTTGAGTAACAGGATTATATTTTCCTTAGTGCCACCAGAGGGAGGCTCAGAGTCGAAGGGATGTGATGCGTAGAAGAAAACATTCCAATAAATCCAAATGTGTTAAGTGTCCATGAGATTACTTCACAATTGCCTTCTTGCCTCAGATTATTTAATCACCCAAGGAAAAGCATTCAGGTGGCTGAACACAACTAACAAAAGATGCACTCAGCTTCCTCAGTGCAGTAAATGCTGGCAGGGCGTTGCTCTGGCTTTGCAGATGTTCCTCTGTAGCCCAAGCCCCAGGCAGAATTTCCTTTGCATGGTTATCCAGCTACAGGCTGAGGGGGTTTCAGCTGAGCCCTCCCTTTCCCTGCCACTGCTGCCTTTCTTCCCCTCCCACCTCTCTGCAGCTCAGATGTGAGCAGCTCCAGCTCTGCCTGTCCCAGAGGAGAGGAGTCTTTGTTCAAACCCAAAACGTAGTGACCGGTCAGGCAGTGGCTGGTGCTCACCCTTTCTCCCGTGTGGGTGATGGGTGTCCTACGGGAGCAGCTCTTGGCATTCGTGAAGCAGCAAGGCAGGGAGCCTGGTCTTTTGCTCTGAATAGAAAATGCTTATCTGTGGTGCAAAGCAGAAGGTAGGAACCAAAGAGAGCACTTCAGCACCACCACATGTGCAAGGAAAAGTTAGGGACTGCCAGTAATGTATCCCAGGGGAAACAAGAGAAGAGCTTGTTTTATGTTTAGCTTTCTGCCAGAACATGGGTTGGCCTGAGTGTGCCAGTTGAAGTTGGTTGTGATCTGGGCACTCCCAGATTCCAGCTGCCTGTTCCTACTCTGTTTGACTCCTGATTCGCAGCCCAGGCCACTTCCATTGCTCCCTTCTGTCAATGAATAGAGTATCTTGCAGTCAGGATGCTGGTTTGCATGTGGATGTGTCACTGCAGGGCTCCGGATCACAGGCATTGTGTAGCACAGAATAACCCGTGTTCTTTCTTTTCTCCTTTCTTTTCCTTTCTTGTTATCTGCTGCCCGAAGGCTGTTAAAAATGTGGTGGGAATGGTGAGTATTACACTGGGGGATGACACAGCTGTGCAGGGTAGAATGCCTCAGTCACTGCAGACCCATTTCCCTGTGCTTCAGAGTTCCTGCTTTCAGGCCTGGAATTTTCTCCTTGTCCGACTGTGGGAAAAAGACCATGCAAGCTTTTGTGGGTTGTAAGAGATGGGTGCTCCTGAGGTTAGCTGGTCCCTCATTAATGACTTTCATCCTTCCTGCCCTGGCTATGTTTTTGAATAATATGGAATCCTGGCACCTTAATTTGTGTCAGATCTTCATAAGCACATTTCTTTTCTACTTTGCTACTCCTGTCCCTTGGGCACAGTTGAGAAACTTCATTCCTGGAGGCCATGGAGGTATTAGGAAAGTCTTCCGTGGTTTCATATGACTTGTTCTGCCCAGTTAAATGCTGAGAAGGAGTTTCCTGGGACTTGCATAAGGAGTACGGCTCAGTCATGGAATGGGCTTTAGTATATTTCTGTGAGCAGCCCCAAAGCATCTCTTTGCTTTTCTTTCAGTTCGCAGATGTTCCTCCTGTGCTTCTTGCTCAATCTCAACTGGTCACACACTTCCCTCACCCTCCCACCCCCAGCCCTCACCCCTGTTCTGTCCCTGCCTTTGCTGCTGTTCAAGTTTATCCATTGTTGCTGTCCCTGGACTGTCCCCCTGCCAGACCCTTTCATCTCACTGTTCTGTTCAGGAGCAGCAGCTGAGTACATGGATGTACAGGGAAAGGGATGTTTGCAGTGCATTGCCTGGGCTGTGACTGTCAGAAAAGCAGTGGTGTGATTGTAAGGAATGGCTAATGTTTGTATCGTTATCTTCAGCTGCATCAAGTCCTGGTTCAACTTCAAGCAGGCGAGAAGGAGCAAGATTTCTCCTCTGCACCAATCCAGGTTTCCATCAGTGTCCAGCTCTGGAGGCTACCCGGCTGTCATGAGTTCCTGGCAGCTCTAGGTAGGAGAACGCTTCTTTCCATTGTCTTCTTAAAACTATAGAACTATTGTTAGTGTCTCTCATGATGGCTTCAAGTAGTGACGAGACTCACAGCTTTAGATTTGTTAGTCTGGGTGCTGTTTGGTACTTGCATCTGTTTCTGTTTCAGGATCTGGTTCCCCTCTTGTTCCTAACACATATTTTTGAGCTTGCTTCTGGCCTTCTGCCTGAAGTGAGCTAATCATTCCTTTCGCAGAGAAACCTGTGCAGTCGGCAGGGGTAGGACGTACCAGGGTGATTCTGTGTACCAGGCTCTACGTCCTGCAGGAAAGACATGTGAGAACTAAATAGCGAAGTAGATATTATTCTGGTTTGGACATTGCTTAGAGTTAATAAAAAGGCATTGGCAGGAAGAGACATCCAAGAAGACTGCTTGAGGAGCTTGTAGAAGCCAGGCATCATTTCTTACACACAGCCATACCTCCTGCAGCCCAGCCTTTGTTTGCCAAATTCCAAGGTCTGTGATCTTCTCCTGTCTGGTTTCTGTGAGAAAGCTTTGGATTGATGAATGGTGGGGGCATGGGGGACACTGTCCCCTGTATGTCATTCCCCAGTGAGTCCAAATAATTCTCAAGTTAAAAAGTACAGAGTAGTGTATTTTGTCTGTCAGTTTGGACAGGATTGATTTGCTCATGTGAATGTGCTCACAGCCCAGCACTATAAAGCTCCCAGCACCTGCTGAAGAAGTGCTAAATAGTAATAAATGGTAATAAAAACAAATCCACAAAGTGTAAATTGCAGTGCAGGGTCATCATTCCAGGACACTGCAGGGTCTCAGCTGTCTTTGATCCATCTGTGTTACAAACGGGCTTACACTTGTTTAAGACGCTGGGTCTTTCTGAGGTTATTTTCTGCTTCATGTTCCACTACAGGTTTTGACCTTTGTGAAGTTGGCCAGGAGGAGGTGATTCTGAAAACTGGGAAACAAGCTAACAGGAGGACCATGCACTTTGCCCTACAATCCTTGCTGGCACTTTTTGGTAAATCTACTTACAGTAGTTGTTTCTCCTATATTGTCTGATGATTTGATCAGAGTGGCTTCTAGAGAAACCTCACACTCTTCTTGCCTTTTGCAGAGATCACACACGTGTCCTACAGACCATAGGTCATACAACAGCAGGTGTGGTTTTTATATGGGAAACAAGCACTAAGACTAGGCTGAGGCCAGAGCTGGGGATAGAGTCCAGCAGCTGGAGGATGTAGAACTCTTGGGTTTGAGATGAAGTGAGAATGAGTTGACAAGTTTCATCTCAGGTGCCTGCACTGAGGTTCCTGCCTGTGTATTTCTCGGGCTGTGCAGTTTTTTTCTCACCTACATAGCAGTTGGGTTTTCTGAAGTAGCACAGACTCTGTGGGTATGTTTTGTAGCATTGCCTCTAACAAGTTTGTTTGGCTTTACTGTGTGTCTATAGGGGCATGTTTGTACATGTTTCTTTTCTTCTATTTCAGATTCCACAGAGCTGCCTAAGCGCCTTAGCCTGGACAGTTCCTCATCACTTGAGTCACTGGCTTCTGCTCAGTCTATTTCCAACCCCATACCTCAGTATCAAAACCCTCCGTTCTCCCCTACTTGTCCAGACAGCATTGCATCAGATGCCATTTCTGTGTATAGCCTGAGCTCCATTGCTTCTTCCATGAGTTTTGTTTCCAAGCCAGAGAGCATGGCAGATGGTGTAGGACAGAGAGGACGCCAGGACTATGAGAAGCCCAAGAACATCTATCCACCTAGGTCTGCTGGACAGAGCCAGTTGTCACTACAGAGCAGCACTGTAGTCAGCAAAGATGAGGAAGAGTATGAAGGTTTTTCTATAATCAGCAATGAGCCTTTGGCCAGTTACCAAGAAAATATAAAACCAAGATTTTCCCCTGATCACAAACAGTCCAAAACTGGTCAGCCTGGAGGCATTAAAGAGTCTGTCAACTCCAAAGGGAGCATGAGTACCCCAAATTCTCCTGTTAAAATGACTCTTATTCCCAGTCCAAATTCACCTTTCCAAAAGGTTGGGAAGCTCGCAAGTTCTGATACTGGGGAATCTGACCAGTCTAGCACTGAGACTGACAGCACTGTCAAATCCCAGGAGGACAGTAATCCAAAGCTTGATCCGCAGGAGTTGGCCCAGAAAATCTTGGAGGAAACTCAGAGTCACCTCATTGCTGTTGAACGTCTTCAGAGGAGCAGCAGCCAGATAAGCAGGAGCAACAATTCCGATGATGGGGCTCCCAGCCCAGCGGGTGCATCTGCATTCAGATCTTCAGAGACCAGCGCATTCAGTCGGCCCATCACCTCTAGCCAGAAGAATCAGTCTTCACCTCTTGCAATGAAACCAAAGCCTCCCACAAGGAGTTCATCCCTTCAGAAAGTGAGTTCTGGCTATAACAGCCCCACAACTTCAGAGATGTCAAACAAAGAAGGCACAGGCCAGTACAGTGGGCAGCCATCTCCAAGTTGTGATTCACATGCGTCCTTTACTGAGCAGCCTCACTTCAAGCTCAAGTACCCCAGCTCTCCCTACAGCGCTCATATTTCTAAATCACCCAGAAATATCTCTCCAAGCTCAGGGCATCAGTCTCCGGGTGGCAGCACTCCATCTCCTGCTCTTTCTTACTCCTCAGCTGGTTCTGCTCGCTCAAGTCCAGCTGATGCCCCAGACATAGACAAGTTGAAAATGGCTGCCATTGATGAAAAAGTGCAAGCAATTCACAACTTAAAGATGTTCTGGCAAAGCAGTCCCCACCACTCCCCTGGCCCAGTAAAGATTCTGCGAGGGGCTCCTGGAACAATGACTTCTAAGAAAGATGTCCTCAGTTTGCTCAATTTATCTCCACGGCACAGCAAAGAAGAAAGTGTCGATAAGCTGGAACTAAAGGACCTGTCTATTGAGCAACACCTTGCTGCTTCTCCACAAAAGAACCCTCCAAATGGACACAAGCGCTCTGAAACTGCCAGTGCAGTGACTCCGACTCACTCCCCGGCTCCCAGCAGCGCTCCAGGCACCATGCGCCCAGTGAGGCTGCCATCTGGGAACGGTTATAAATTCCTGTCACCGGGAAGATTTTTTCCTTCCTCCAAATGTTGAAATCTCTCAAGTACCAGCTGATAACTCACAATCTGTTCAAGTATCTGCTTCTGCCCACTTGCCTTTATCAGTACAGAACCGTTATCTACAATGCCATGGTCATACCCGCAGTTGGCAATGCACAGGAACATGACAGATTGGCCCCGTCTGTCACCGCACAGGAACACGGGCTCTACACAGATGGGGTTTGGTTTCCCTTATGAGGACCTTGGCCAGACTCACTTGGTGATAGGTTCTATTAGTGTTCAGTATTAGCAGCAACAGGTCCAATGAATCTAGTTGTCTGTTCATAAAACACTAGTTTTTAAGTCACGTACTTGTATTTCTTAACCTAACAGGAGGTATTACAGCTGGCCTTTTTACAGAAATTATACATATCAGGGATCAGAGAGGAGGCAGAACTTTATGTGTACCACAGAGAAAGTATGCGCAGGCTTCTGCCTGGAGAAGTACAAGCCATTTATTTGATTGCTTTTGAAGGCTGTCAGAGAGGACAAGATAACATAACCGTATCTCTGCCAAGTTAGCCAAGCACAAGAAATTGCTGGCAGTAAAAGTCTGTAGCAGCATGATACTGGCAGTTCTCTTGCATCATTTAGAGGCTGGTGAAACAAAGGCAAGAGGACAGAAATGCCCCATTCTCAAACCTGCATCTCAGGTAACCCCTTCCTGAGGGGAAACTGTTCAGGTGCTATTTTGCTGGTTGGTCTGCTCAAAAAGGTGTTTGGGGCATAGCGAACAGGGTGAGCCTCAGCAGAGGTGGTGTGCGTGTCGGAGAGACGAGCTCTAGTTTTCCTGAGTGCTCTGATCTCTGGCTCACAGCGCTATGATGGTGAAATGTTCATCTTGGCAAGTATTTGGGCGGCGCAGATGTCTTCTGTCTGCGAAGCGTGCGCAGGAAGGGGTTCCAGACACTGGAGGTCAGAGCGTTATTTATTTAGTAGGCAGAAATGTAACATCAGTGTATGTGACTTAGAAATCACCTGACAAATAAATCCTTCACTGGACCTGCTAAATCCTTCCCTGTAGCTCATCATGGGAGTCTGCAGACCCCTCCCTGCTGTGGAAGCCAGTTTCTTTTGGAGCAGGTATATGGGTCTAAGTAGATGTTGGTGCAGTCCAAGTATGTACATGAGGCAACAGGCAGAGTGGCTGTAGGCAGAACCTACAGGTCCCTGGAGAAGAGAGAACCGAGAACACCCCAGGCGGTGTGTGTGAGCAGAGCTTTCCTGGGCTAGGCAGTGTTTGGGTGTTGAGGGCAAGGTGGAGATTTGTTTCTTTGAAGCGGCTGTTGAATGCAGTGATGGGACCAGACTCAGAATGATACTTTACATGCACTGAAGACTGCGGGCAGGCGGTAGCGTTAGCTCGGCCACCTGCACACTGAGATTGAGCAAGAATTTCACAGCCCGCGTGTTATGAAGTCGGAGCACTGGATCACCAAGGCTTTTGGGTTCTACTCTGCACTCCCAAAATTCGCTGAGTGACTGAAGCCTAATCACTTCACCTCTCTGTGCCTCGTCTTCCCTTTCTATCTAAATGGGGATAGTAATACTTACCTACCTACCTCACAGAGGTGATGTGAGGCTTAATTAGGCCCTGAGTTTTAGCTGGATCTTGAGTCAGCCTCTGGTTGTGGGGCTGACCACCCGAATGGTGAGTGCAGTCAGCTCTGTAAATGTGCTGGGGCACATTGCTGACACAGATAATTGTTGCACTTGTCATGTCTCGGATGCTCTTCTTGAAAATATGAATCTAATCCTTTGTGATAGGGATCTTGGAGGAAAAGCATGATAGCAGGACAGAGGATTCAATTCTGATGCCAGAATATGACATTACGTAGGCTCAGTTACTCACAGTGCATATATCAAGTGCTTGCTTTAAGTATGTTCCAGAATCCACTGGGTTTGGGAGAACATCTTCCTTTTTGCCATTGCAAGAAATTAACACAAGCACGAAAGGCAAATAATATAGGGCTGTGTTGTTCCAGTCAGCTAACAGGGGATGGGTGATCACAAAAGTGTCAGTGCAGAAAGACAGAGTAGTTTCTCTTTTACTCGTACTATGCAATGGAGCAAAACAGCTGAGTAAATCTGTTCAACTCCTGTGATCCAAGTTATGTGTCTGTATGTTACATCTCTCTGTGATGGTTTGGTGCTAGATACCACCTTCTTGTCACTTAGCAGGAAAAAATAGGATAATGGGTGCAGCGTCTGCGCCCCATGCAGTGACCCTGTGGTGGCCACCGCACTGCCCGGAGCCTTCCCGTGACCTGCTCTGTTTCTAACCAGCATAACTGTTGTGAAATGACATCCCAGAAATACCCAGGATGGAAGTGGGCAGCTTTTTGTGCATAGCAACAGCAAATACTCCCTGTGGTGCTGCATAACATGCCAGAAATAAGCCTCTCTACTTGTAGTTTAATTCCATAACTAAAGGATCTTTTACTCTGTAGAAATTCCATGTTGCCATCCCCATGTTCCGGTGGGTTTCACACTGGCTCAAAGTTTTCAGAAAAAGGTGCATTGGGGTGGGGGGTGGGATGGTTCCCTGGGTTTTTAGGGAGGGGGGAGCATTAGAAACAGGGAAAGGATCAGATGTAGAGGAAGTTCAGTATTTGGGAGTTTGGTGTGTAACTATGGAAGGTGAGTGTCACTAGAACAAGTCCTTTGGAAAACGAGTTTCCATTGGCTTGCACAGGGCACTTCCATTGGCTTGATGAGAGCCATGAAGGTGCATGCTTACTCATGGCTGGGAACACTTCCCACACCTCGTGCCTCACTCCTCCACCCCCTTGAATGAGAAATGACCCCTTTGTGAGGAAAAAAACAATTTAATCAGGTTTGCCCAATATGTGGAGAAATTCAGGAAATGCAATGCCATGTTCTCTGTTTGGTATTAGAATTCCTTCTGTGGAGTTTAAACGCGTTGGTGGTTGTTGTATTTGTGCATGGTACAAGTGACAACACTGCTTAATACAGTGAGCAATAAGAATTAGGTGTTATCCACTTCCACACTAAACCTGCCACATGCAACCATTCCCCAAGGCCATAGAATGTATTTTAGTTTGGGTTTGCCCTGTATGTTTTTACTGTGTGAGGTTACAGATTTTTTACTGACTGTCTTTGGCTCCAACTAAATGGGAACAGTAACAAGCTCTGATCAAATCCGCTTTACTTTGATGCTGGTTAGCCTGGACTCTGGCCTGGTACTGATTTTCCTTCTCTTTAACCACACCTTACTTAAACAAGGGAACAGTGTCGAAGGGGTGCTACGGCCACGCGCATCTCTCGAGGCCACGTTTCCTTTCATTAGGTCAGACTTCCTATGTGAACATTTTCAAGTTGCAGCGTAGATCCAGGTGCACAAAAGTATCTGAACCTGTGAAGAGACTCTGGTAGCTGCCGGCTGGTGGTGGGTTCGGGTTCGGGTTTGGGTTTGGGTTGTGCCGCCCAGAGAGGCTGCAGAGGTGTGTGCAACATGTGGCCCTGCGGCTGCAGAACTCCTTCAGGGCACATTGAGGATGGTGGCTGTCAGCAGAGACTCTCCAAGCAGCAGCCCTTTAGCACTTGCTCTCCTTGTATGCAGTGTTAGCCATGTTTGGCCTGTATGGACCTTCTTTGTAAATTAAAACTGTTTCCAGACAGCATTAAACTTTTTATATTATGAAATTTACCATGTAAAAAGATTTTCATATTTTTATTGAAATTGCTAAGGCATTTGGCCTTCTTCCTTTGTGATTTCTGTGTCTATTAAAGCATGAGTTCTCTCAGTACTTCAGTCTCTTGGTCTAGGATGATGTTGGGAAAGAACTTGCTAGAGCACTGCACCATGCCCTGAGCACAGCTGACTGCTGATCTGCTCCTCTGGCCTGCTGAGAAGCAAAGCAGTCCACATCGCTCTACCATCTTCTGGCAAAGTTTGAGTAACTTGGGCTGCTGCGCTCGGCCTCCCCTGTGGAGGTGAGAGCTCGTTGAGGACTTCCTCTTCTTTCCATGGCAGAATGTACGGTTCCTGTTACAAACCAGGATTGGCAATTGCTTTTCTTTTCCCTTGCAGGGCTGGAAGGAGCTTCGAGGACCCCTCGGTCCCCGTGTTCAGGGTACTGAAGCACCGCTCTCGTGTCCTGAGGCCACCGTCCACCGTCCGTGCACACAAACCTGCGTTCAGCCGGCTCAGGTGGTGCTGTGCGGGGCAAGCCTGGGCTGCGGGGGGAAACCTCCCCTCCACGGGCAGGGGCCGGGCCGGCCTGAAGCAGCGTGTGTGTGTGTGTGTGTGTGTGTGTGTGTGTGTGTGTGTGTCGGTGTGTGTGTGTCTGTGTGCGTGTGTGTGTGTCTGTGTGTGTGTCGGTGTCTGTGTGTCTGTGTGCGTGTGTGTGTGTCTGTGTGTGTGTGTGTCTGTGTGTGCGCGCGCGGGGTCTGGGATCAGCAGGAAGCAGCCACTCAGCAGCGTGGTATGGTCTGGATATAAACAAAGAGAAGGGGCTTGGGGAGCGCACAGTGCAGGCGGCTGAGCAAGCGAGAGGCAGCTGCTGTCCATATGGGGCAGGAGCAGCAGCAAGGCCTGCGCTCAGCCGGCACTTGGGAAAACCAAATGAAGGAAAATAGGGAATGCCGGAGAACCTGGGGAAGGCGACCGGCCCCATCACATGGCCCAGGCACAGCCCTGCCCTGGAACAGCCCTCTCTGGGAGGGTCTTTTGGCAACGCCGGATTTTACTGTCTGAGTTTCTGCTCTCCTTTTACATGCATCATCAGCTCTGGCTGCTGGCAAACAACGTGGAGCAGATGGCTCCTGAAGGAAACAGGTGGGCAGGGGTGGGCCTGGAAGTAGGGAAAAGGACACAATTTGGGAACATGGGCACTGTGTGGAAACGGTGGCTCAAACAGGACCACAACTGCAGAAATGCACCACCAATTCCCTGCAGAAGAATTGAAGCGCTCAGCTTCCCATGAATTACAGTGCTGGTTTCGCTCTGGAATCCAGTACTGTGCTCTGGTATCCCAGAGATCCCTCCACAAAGGCTTGGAGCTACCAGAGGCTCCCTGTTTGAACTCGGGAGAAGCTCTGCGTATTTCCCTTCTGGGATCCAGTGAGTGGAGCTTGGGGCAGCTTCGCCTGTTTGCATTAACAGAAACGTGCCGGGTAAAGGGAGCCGGGAGATGTGAAGACCTTTCCCCCTGCAGCGTGTCCCGCCGCTCGCTCGCAGGCGCAGGGCTGGCTGCCGGGACAGGGGCCCCAGCACCCCGAGGGCCGCCGGCAGTTTTCCTCCTCGGGAGCAGCGTTTCGGGTTCTGCACGGGCTCGGGAGCCTCATGGGGTACATTCTGGCCTTGGGGCTGTTTCCAGCCTCTCTCCACGCCTCCAAAACCCGGGGCTCGTCGGCTCCTCCCTTTTCTGTTCGCTTTCAAAGAGCCCCGGCGGCCCTGCGGGCCCTGGGGGTGCCGTTGGGGCTGAGCCGGGTTCGCCGAGTGCGCGTTTCGGGCGTCCCCATCTGCGGCCGCGAATCCTCCCACAAGAGGGCGGCATTGGCGCGGCGGCCGCGGCTCCTCGGGGCTGCTGCGGCGCTCAAAGCGCCTTCCCCCGTGCGGGGCGCTCGGGACTCCGGTGCCGACGGATCGCGTCCCGCTCGTGCGGCAAAGCGGGGGCGGTGCCCGAGGACGGGGCTGGGCCGGGGCGCACCGCAGAGCGCGCGGGTCCGGGCGGGAGGCGGCGGCTTCAGCTCCGGGGGGGGCGGAGCGGGGGCTGCAGTGCGGGTCCCGACCGGAGGGGGGCGCTCGGGGACGGGCGAGGAGCGCGGAGGAGACGTCACCGGACCGCCGAGAGAGGCGGGGCGGCGGCGGCGCGCTCTGATTGGCTGCTCGCGAGTGACGCGCGAGCCGCGGGCGGCGCAGGCGCAGTGCGGGGCGGGCGCGAGGGGAGGAGGGGCGCGCACCGGAAGCGCGCGGTGCAGTATGGGCGGGCGGCGCGTGCGCGGTGCGTTCTGCGGGGGAAGATGGTGGTGACCAAAGAGTTGTGAGTAAGGGGG
>JARCZZ010026690.1:26224-48780 GCA_030323915.1 Brotogeris chrysoptera
TGGTGACCAAAGAGGTGTGAGTAAGGGGGGGGGGAGGGGGGGAACCGGGGAACCGCACCGCACCGCACCGCACCGCACCGCACCGCACCGCACCCGCACCGCACCGCACCCGCACCCGCACCGCACCCGCACCGCACCGCACCGCACCGCGCGGGGTAGCGCCCGCTGTACTCCGCTCTGGCCCGCGGGGCCTCCCGCGGCAGTGCTGCGCTGTTCGCCGGCCGCTCCCTCCGGCCTCTGCCGCTCCTCCTCTGCCGAGCGCGGTGCCTCGCCCCGAGCCGGGCGGGCGCTGCCGCCTCCTCCCCTCGCTGGGGTCGGGGTCCGCTTTCTTCCCCCCGCTGTTTCCGCGGGCGGCGCAGCGCTTCCGCGTCCCGCGCTTCATCCCGAGGTGGTGGCTTGGCCCCCCGTGGACGCGCCCGGGCGCTCCGGCGCTGCAGGTCCCGCCCGCAGCAGCGGACTGCAGCCCCACGCGCCGAGCTCCTCAAACGCGTTCCCTCGGGGCTGGCGGGTGCGCCGCGGGTGTTTGGGGTCCCGGTCTGCTTAGGAGGGGACTCGAGTGGCAGTGCTGGAGCAGTGTCTCGCCCTGCGTTGCTCTGCTGGCGCCTGGCCTGGTGGTGCCCGGAGCTCCGTGTTGCCGTGCAGACCTTACCTGTGAGGTCTTCTGTCAGCAGGCCACCGGCTGATGTGCTCCTTCTGCTCGCTCCTTTGGCTTTAAACCATCTCCAAGTCAGGAGTGGTCTCTGCTGCGGTAGTAAAGGTGATGTAAAAACAGTAGGTGGTAGCAGGTGTGTTTTAGGTTCCAGACAGACTTCCGAGGATACTTCACAGGTTTTCCTGAGCCTCAGAGAGCTGATGTGGTTGGGCAGGGCTCAGGTACTGGTGCTGTGTCCACAGGATGACGTATGGAACCAAATGTTCCACTCATGTTGGAGCAAGAGGTCGTGCCAGTCCTTGTAGGAGAAGCTGTCTGTCTGTCTGGTGTTTCCTGCGAGCTGACAGTGGGCTGTGTACATCCTGTGAGTTCTCATTGTGGACAGGCTCAGGTTACATTCGTGCTTTTGGGACTATTGTGTTGCGTTGAGTTTTAATGTCCATAAAGTTGTCAGTCGAGGAGGTAATGTCACTCTCAGTCCTAAGAAGAATGCAGTTGTTCTGTGATGTTGTTTTGCCACAATCATGATTTGCATCATCTTTGTCCTTTTTGTTAGGAAAGGTGAAGCTGAGAGGCTCTGTCAGTGCAGGGTTCTGTGCTCCTGTGGCTGTGAAAACCCAGCTCTGCATCCCTGGCACCACTGTTGGCTGCACAGCGAGTTGTGTTAGAACTGAGCTGCTCACCTCAAATGCATTCGCTTCTGCTACCTGAAAGGGTGTGAGCTACGGTTCCTTCTTAGGTGATTTGTAACTGCTGTAATTGCCTAAATTCATTTGTAGGCTCTGAGGGTTTGTCCTGTTCTGTTGTATGGATGAGGCCGCTCATGGTGTCACTGTGACAGAATCTCATGCCTCAGGGTTTGAACACATTCAGCCCAGTACAAAGTTACGGCAGAGCTGGAAGGAGATTCAAAGTTCTGTGGCCCTTCTCTGCAGCTTCTAATGTTCTTAACCGCTCTTTTCCTTTAGGAACACATTTGTCTTGGATTTCACTTGGTTTGTTGCAGTGTATCCACGCAGCCTTCCTGGCACAGGGCCTTTCTGAAAAGAAAACTCGAATGAACTCATTCTGACCCTCCCGTGGCGAGTGTCTGTGTTACAGTTTATGTGTTACCTGCTGATGAAGCCTAGTTGTTACTTTTGTTGAACTTGTTCTTTTCCTCTTTCAGCCGAGTGGTTTTACCTTGCTCAGTGCAAGAGGTACGTCCTCATCCTGCTTGCTTTTGGTTTGAGGTGATGGGTGGGACAATGTTAGAGTCTTACTTAAATCTGACTGGCCTGAATCCCAGTTTTCCCTATGCTGTGACCCACCAGCCTGCCACGGGAAAGTTACACCATGTCTAAGCCACCACTCAGGCAGAGTTAACCTCTTGTAGATCAGTGAAATCCAAAGGAGGCAAATGCTTGCATGCAAAGAACATTTAGTTGTTGCTTGGAGCCACTCCAAGCTTACAAGCAAGGAAGGAAAAGTTATGCAGTTCTACACTGCAGCAGGACTTTCCTGCTGATCAAGGCATTGAGTGACTCCAGTCCTTTTCCTAAAGGCAAAGGTAGGAATCATCTTCCAAGATCTCAAGCCAGCAGTTTAAATGGCACTGAGATACATTTAAATGGAAGTCACGATGGGATGTCTGAATGTGCTTTTGAGGGAAAGCGGCGTGCCTGCTTTCTTCTACAGCTCCCATTTGATGGGTCCTGTGAGGGCCAATCTAGTCAGTTAAAAGTATGAATTTGGGAGGCTCAGAACTGGAAATCAGTTACTTCACCATTTGTAAACTTAAAGTTACATTTCTTTCATACAGCTAAGAACAGTCCATGCACTTTGCTTCTAGGATATGAAAACCAAAGAATAACATGTTTGTTATGCTCTACCAAAGCATGACATCAGAGTGAAATTGCTGATCACAGACCTGGTACTGTGAACTGCAGATATGTTTTGCCAGCAGATTGTCATATTTTACTAAATATTTTTATATGGTGTATTTTACTTTGATGATAGTTTTATTCTACTAATTTTTCACTGGAAATATCCAAAATTTTTATGTGTTTAAAGTTTTCGCTAGCTTTAATATTGAAATTTTACTACTTCTAACTTTTCAGTATCAAGTTGGGCAACTTTATTCCGTGGCAGAAGCTAGCAAAAACGAAACAGGAGGTGGTGAAGGAATTCAAGTCTTAAAAAATGAGCCTTATGAGAAGGATGGTGAAAAGGGGCAATATACTCACAAAATCTATCATTTAAAGAGGTGAGGACATCTTTGGTACGTATTATGGTCACTTGGTGTTGAGCGGAGAATGTTAACAGTGAGGGCAGCCTCCTGATCTGTGCTCTGGGGTGGGTCCTTTCTCTTTTCTACCTCTGTGTAATGTGCTGAATTGAGCATGAGTGCTCTGGTGAGTGACATGTGAGATACAGTGGATTTGAAGTATGTAGGGTAGAGTAATAGAGAACCATGTGAAATATCTGGTCTGTAACAGCTTTTGGTACTTTTTTTTCCCCAAGCATCCTTTTTCTTTTCCCCTGTGGTGCTCTGTTGGTTTAGAGGGCAGTTACCAGAGATGGTGATTCTGATGCCTGGGGTGAGCTGCAGTTTTCCTCCTCAGGCGCAGCTGAAGTCCCTGAGTCCTACTCACAGGACTGCGGGGCAGCCAGGTTGCAGGCTTGGTCACTGGTAAGCCTGCAGTTCTGCTGGAGTAGATCTCTCCATCAGCAGTTGTCTGCTGTTCCTGAAGAGGAAAGCAAGCTCAGTAACATTGTTGGGGTTTCTGCATATTTAACTGGGGGCAACTTGTCCATTATAACCTTGAAAGTGCTTAGGTAAAATCCGCCCTTGTTACTAGATTGGAAGAAATCAGTGAGGAATTTCAGCTGGCAAACATTTCTAAAACGTTGTTTTTCACAGTAAAGTTCCTGGCTTTGTGAGGATGATTGCGCCAGAAGGCTCCCTGGTCTTCCACGAGAAGGCTTGGAACGCATATCCCTACTGTAGAACAAGTAGGTCTCCCATTGTGTGTTTTGCTGTCAGTGTTCAGTCCAGGGATGGTCTGAAATGGTTAAAGAGAAAAGAGTATCATCAAGTGGAAAATGCATTTAAAATGTTAATGTTGTGTTTGTGAGATTTCTGAAGAGGGCTGCTTCTGGAGGGCAGGCTCAGGGGACCAGTTTGCTGCTTCCTACAGAGTCTTTGCTTCCTGTGTCCCTGGGGTAAGACTGAAGAGGTGATTCTCTTACGGTCTAGAACAGAGCCTGTTTGAAAAGAATTTAATTCCTCATAGCCTACTGGAATAAGGCAACTGCTTTATTTTATACTTTCGTTTGCCCAAGTTCTAGGAGAAGGCTCTATTTCTTTTCTGTTTCTGTTGAACAGTTTGAAGTATCTTGCAATGAACTTTTAAGGTTAAGGCGCGCAAGTCAAAGTCTGCTGAACTCTGCTGACTCTGCACACAAATGCTGTTAGACAGATTTTGGATGATTCTTGTACTGTGAGGCAATCAATATATGTGAGACTTTTCGGAAAGAATTGCATCTAATAATACTTTGTTTCCTTTTCATTTTCACTGCGTGTGTTTCCAATGGCCAGTTGTGACAGTGAGTATCTGAATTACTATCGGTCCTATGGGGTGGGGTTTTTTTTTTGGAATGTATTTTCTCTGTTACTACTGCTAAAACTGGCTCTGAGTCTAGCAAGCAAGCTCCAGCCTTTCCTGTATGTCTTGCTAGGGTTTCTGGCATACAGCTCCTCGTTACTTTGTCTGCACATGGCTATATTTAGAAAGAGCTATAATTTGTCAGAGAAATGCTTTCATTTTTTGCATCTTCTTTTGTGCCTTTACGTGCCATTACAGCTGCATGATGTCTGTCCTGAAAGACATAATACTAAAAAAGGAAAAAAAAAAGGCCAATTCAGAGGTTTCTGCACTCTTGAATGCAGGAAGACCAATGAAATAAAATCAGTATCTGAAATCCCATTTCTGCAAAGTGAAATCCAGCCTCAGTTGAAACAGGTCAATTGAGAATCTAAATGGGTTATAATAGCTGGGGGGTTGGGGTTTTTTGGGGTTTTAAGATGCGTGGCAAAGAGGTCACTGAGACTATTTCCCTGTGTATGTATTTCAGTGCTGTGTTCAAGGAAGCTTATAAGTTTCATCTTAAATTGCTTTACCTGCTCACTTGCAAACTCAATTTAGATTGTCACTAGGTGGGTTCAGCAAATGAGTTTGTGAACTGTTAAGCTTGACTCATTGTGGTACAGGTGCACACTGGTGTATGCTTCCTTACTTCTGACATGAGAAGTGGCTTGTGCTGGTCTTCAGGAACACAACTTAGCGGTAGCTGGACCTTCATGATCGTAATTGTGCTGTACAGTAGCATGGACTGTTTGTTAGCTGTTTCCCCTGCCCTTGTCTCATTTATTCAAAATTTCATGGAAATGTACTTTTTTTTTTTTAGCTGTCTTACCAATTTGAAAATTATTCTGTTATTTAACCAGAACGTGTTGCTAGTCAAGGCTTAGTGGGGACTTAGATGTAAATGCCATTTTTATACACTTTAAGCAGAGAGGTGTAATCGCTTATGCTTTTTTTATTTTAATTGTTGCAGAATGAATACATGAAAGATGACTTCTTCATAAAAATTGAGACCTGGCATAAACCAGATTTGGGGACATCAGAAAATGTGAGTTGGGATTTGGGTACCAAGCATGAGTAATATTTTCAACATAGAGTCATTCAGGTAATGCATTGTATACCTGATAATGGTGGAAATCTACTGCATGAAGTCAAAGCCCTAGCAGTGGTTAATGTAAACCAAGAAAAGCATTAGTTAAATCCTTTTAATGTCTCACCTAAAGAGATGCTAGAACAAGAGAAGGGGTTTATTTTTTTTATGTTGAGGTCACTCAAATGCTTAAGAAGATTTTCAGTCAGTTCTTTTTAATTTCATGTTCTTTTACCTTAGGCATGCTAGTGCGACTTAGGCTAAGTTGTTTGTTTCACAAGGCTTTTTCCCTTCTTGCAGGTGCACAATTTAGATCCAAACACGTGGAAGACAGTTGAAGTTGTCCATATCGACATTGCAGATAGAACTCAAGTAGAGCCAGGAGTAAGTAAATGCTCTGCTATTGGGATAGGGATGTAGCAGCATGCAGCTAATTCTATCGATGCTTTGTGTTGATTATGAAAAAACTGATATGGTAGTGATTTTAGCCAGCAGATGAATGAAAATCATCTTGAATAGATTAATTCATTCCAAAGTTTCATGCTTAGTAAATGCCTTTACAGCTCAATCTACTGAATTTGACCAGAGAGTTGCCTCCTCTGGACTCGCTCCAACAGCTCCACGTCCTTCTTGTGTTGTTGCCCCAGAACTGGATCAGGACTGCAGGGGTGGGTCTTCTCAGAGCACGGCAGAGGGGCAGAATCCCCTCCCTCAGCTGGCTGCTTACACTCTGGGGGTGCAGCCAGCACACGGGGGGGGTCTGGGCTGCCAGTGCACACAGCCAGGGTATGTCCAGTTTCTCTGTAGTGTATATGATTAATCTAAGAAGGTCAAATACGTTGATTTTAGATGCTGGTTCATGCAGGGCAACCTCACTGTAGTTCTGTGGCTGCCTTACTTCCTTGGTTTTACTGCTGTTGCTTTCTACACATCTCTGTCTACTGGAGTTGTTGTCTGGGTTGTTGAGTTTTAACAACTGGGCTGTTTTGTGTGTAATCATTAATTTTGGGGTAGTAGGAAAATGGTATGTACCAATATTGACACTTGGCAATTTGCGTTTGCACAGTAAATGTAATTGTCTTGGTTTTGTGCAAGGAGACATTCTTTACGCTACTTAATTGTTCTTTTCTGAAAACAAATACTTGGATGTCCTGTATTGTGAAGTGAGGACTCCTTTGCAGGGAAGGAGGGGAAAGGCTGTGGTGTGTGAAAGGGAAAAGTTTGTGCTTTCTAAATTTCCACTTGCATTACTGGTATAGGTGTATAGCCTGCACTGTGGCTTAGCCAGTGTTTACTGGGTGGTCTGTGGATTTACATGTGTGACAATACCTCGTATGGAGATCCTCCCTGTAAACCAAATTCAATGTCTTGCCTATTCTAATGCAGCAAGGCATCGTTTTGCTTTCCCTTGTTCTTTCAGGCATTCCTTATGACCTTAGAGCTGAACTGGCAGGTAAATGAATGCTGTGCATTCACTATTCCGTGCCTGAAATTGTGGCAGACAGCTTACAATGCTGTCTCCTGTCAGAGCTTGCTTGACCACTGTACATGTAAACAAAGGGTTGTGCTTATTACTGCGAGTTGAACCCAAGTATTTATTGTGCTTGAGGTACTGTTGGTGAACAGCACTGCCCGTGCTGTACCCTCTTGCACTGTTCCTTGGCCTGCCTTCCATACCTCCTTTGTTCTGAAGACTGGACAGATGGTACTGTGCTAAAAGAAATTCTACTTTTGGCTTGGGACAAAGATTCATCTAACCCAGTATCCTGTTAGTGGCCCATAGCAGATACTCGTGGAAGAATAAGAAATTTGGGAAGTACCTGCTGGGAGCTGGGAGATGCATATCTCTGAAAGATCAGTCTGTATTTAAAGAGCTTCCAAAGCTCCGGATTATATCTGCCTGTTGTGTTTATCAGCCATTTCGTATGTGGGAATCCTTGGAATGATTTTCAGTCCATTATCCTCTTTTCTTCTTTTTAAACATTTTCTGTTGTGTATTTGATTTGCAGGGTATCGCATCTGTGAATGCAGAGTGGCTTCATCCAGGCTCTTACATGTCTTCTGATGTTTCTACATTCTCTTTCTTTTTTAGTAACTTCTAAAACCATTTGTGCTTGTAGCAAATATTTTGAGCAGATATTTTGAAATCCAAGCTCACAGTAGAGCTCATCATTGTGTAGGAATATTTGGGACTCACTTTGACCTTGTGATTCAAACCTTCATTTCCATTTCATCTCCCAGAAACTCAGTTTTGCCAAGGCGTGATTTCATTAAACAAAGGCTTGTACCCAAACTGTGCAGCCATTGGTAATTCTTTAGGCTGATGCCCTTCCCACCCCACTGCTCTGTCCCTTTCCTGGACAGTTGGGGATTAGACAATTCTCTGGGACCCACTCTTGTAGTCTTATGAGAATTTGTAGTTTCTGGCCTTTGTTTTCTCTTAGCGCTTGTGACTCCATGAGAGAGAGTTTCCATTTAAGCCAGTATCTTTATAGGGTTCAGGTAATGGAACATGCAGAATTTTGTTTTGGTAGTCCAGCTATGTCCTGGATCTGCACCCTCACTTTATGTCTTCAGAGAAGGCAACTGGTTTTGGAAGGTAACTGTCCCCTGTGAAAGCATCAGCTGTTTTCCATGTCTTCTGTTTGTCCAGATGTAGAGTGTCTTTGTTCAGTGATGCTGGAGCAGTCACTGATTCATTTTGTTGGGTGGTTTCTGAAGTCAGTCACATTATATGGCTTTTTTTCTTGTAACTGTGCTTGTGGTTTGGGAGTTATTCTAAGTGGCAGATAGGCTTCTTGGTGCCCTCATATTTTTTTTAGGGCAAAGGATAGTGTTGCCAAAGGAAAGTTTTGTTTGTACATTTATTTTCTCAGTCATAGTTTTGCCTGGAAAAGCATGTCAAATGCACTATCCTGGATAACAGCATGGCTGAAAGAATGGAACTACATTTATAAGATCCAGCAATTTTGATAAAAGTTTTCGTATATTCCAGATTTATCTTTTTGTTCAGAGAACGAACCTTGTCCAACCCATTGTAGTGTAGCAGTTACTGGAGTTTCAGAACTACAATCAGCATAAATATAAAAATAGTAAATTTCTTTAAGAAACTAATGGTATTCATATGCTGACTTGTGCGCATTGAAGTATGTATAGAAAGAAATTGGCTGACATCTGTGGCTTTCTTTAGATATAAATTTAACCCTGCCTTCTCTTAATCATCTCCAGCATCCAATCTCTGTAACTTTGTGTGATTTGTATATAAAAATCACTTCCCAGGAGAGTAAGGCTTTTTCAAGAGTAAGCAGAAGTGAACACTCAGTTAACGTCAGGAAAGGCTATGTTTTTGGAAACAATTTGTAAGAAAGTAGAGTGTGGTGAAAACAAAGACACTGAAATCAGGTTTATAGCTATTTTTGTGCAAAGAAGAAATGCAATGTCTTGTTCTAAGTCATGGTGGGTCTCATTATGTTACTTGAGACAAAGTTCTAAAAATACAGTTTTATACAAATCAGTAAAATCTCTTAATGCATGCACTACGAGACGGGATTTCTGTGAGCTGTGCAGTAAGTAATATCCCTTGTTCCACTATTGGAAGCAATATAGTGGAATGTAGGAAATGCTCCACTTCTGTAGTCTGCAAAAGAGTCTTGAAAGATTCTTGTGTGGAAGGGCTGCTTTCTGGTAGGTGGATCTCTTCTGTTTCAAACGTAGTGTTTTCTGCTGACTGGCAGTTTGAGTGTTCTCCTGTTTAAAACCTCATGGGATGCTGAGTTGAAAAGCCAGAAGCTGTGTCCCCATGTCCCGAGTCTTATGACACTCATTATTCAGGAAGCTTTTCTCAGGAATTTGCAGATAAATCATCAGACTTGCATCATTTTAATGTTAGGTTCTAAAAATCTTACAATCATTCTGTCCTGTGTATATGCTTTCAAGCTTCATGCCACTTGGTAGAGTGAACTATGAGCTATCAGGAGTGCTGTTATTACTTGTAACAGGTCTCATAAATGAGAATGAGAATTGTAAAGAAGCACCCAGGCCCTGGGATTGTTGTGTTTGTTACTCTATCGCGTGTGGTTCACAGTCTCTCAATAATTCTTTAGGACAGTTTGTTGCATTCATGCATATTATATTGAGAATTTGAGCTGAAACTGCCTATGAAATTATATTTGTGTATTTCTTTGAAATGGTTTTTAGCTCCTCTGTATTGTTATGCTGCTGCATAATGATGTTTTGCCTGTCTGGCTTTCAAGAGGGCTTCAGGGTTTTTTAGCTGTAATATTTGTTCCAACAGCCGCCTGTTTTTCTTCCTAAGAAGGACTTGCTGTTGTCAGGAGTTAAGCTCTCACTGCACTGATATTTTCCTTAAACTCTGCAAAGAACTGTTGTTTATTTGTACTTTGGCTCTAGTCCAGTCGTCTCCTTCCCATGCTGGTAGGGTTTGTGCATTGAGAAGAGTTCCTACAATATTCTCTTGTCCATCCAGATGTTCATTTAGATGGGGGGTGGTTTAATGTCCGTAACGGGATTTAGTTTCACTGAGTCCTGACAGGTCTTGGTTCAAAGCTTCTGTATGTGGGCTTTAGCAGAGAAAACTACCACGATTCATCTATTTTCTTTGGATTTTTTTGTTTTCACTTACACGTTTTACTTGTAGATAACTTAGGAGGGGTTTCACAGTGTTTGCAACAATCTTAGTCTTGAACAGAACCTTAATAGAGTGGGGTTGAGGTTTTTTCTGACTCTTGTGGGGTTTTTTATGTTACAGGACTACAAAGCTGATGAAGACCCTGCATTATTCCAGTCGGTTAAGACAAAGAGAGGACCTTTGGGGCCAAATTGGAAGGTACTGAGAGCTGACGTTACAAAGTCTTTATCAGCAGAAAAAAAGAAGTTCATGATTCCTTAGAGAGCTATAGCACCAGCAATGTTAGTCTCAGAAGAGAGAGCAGAAATCGAATGCTTTTCTTCTTTGTATTGAGTGACAATTCCAAGTGCGTTAGTAAGCAAAGGTACTGTCTGCTACTCATTCAACATCTCTGCTAAAGCCAAATAAATGTTCTCTGTTACACCAGATAACCTCATAGAAACTGAGAAGAAAGCTGTTGTG
Organism: Brotogeris chrysoptera; assembly: GCA_030323915.1. Taxonomy (NCBI): domain Eukaryota; kingdom Metazoa; phylum Chordata; class Aves; order Psittaciformes; family Psittacidae; genus Brotogeris; species Brotogeris chrysoptera. The sequence goes on from JARCZZ010026690.1 coordinate 36,703, forward strand.
TGCTACAGTGGATACACAGAGTGGAACAGGCCCCTAGTTACCAGTTACAATACAATTTTTCACTTTTTTCTTTAAGTGAAATGTCATTGACAGTAGCATAATTTTACTTGTGTTCAGTGTGTGCTGTGACGAATTACACTGAAGTGTTGAGAGGTTTTGAATGCATTTCAAATGGTGCCCCATTTCTTAAATTTTCTTGTAAACACATTTAGTCTTTCGTTTTCCAAACAAATTCTAAATACAGCATGAATGTTTCTGTCAAAATACAGTGTGATGGGCTTACTCTGAGAGGTGTGAATTTTCTTCTAGTTTGTTATTTAGGTGTCACAGTTATTTTACCACTACTTTTTGCGAAGCAGCAAGGCAGGCATCAAATCTTAGAGCAGGATGCGTAGCACCAGCAAGCTCTCAATCTCTAATTCCCTATCCTAAACCACGGTTGTGTAAGCAGTAGGCAGAAGATGCACTACCTTTGTACAGACACAGAAATAACATGAAATTCCGCCTGAACAGCAGAAAACACTTTTTTTGCTGTGGGGATGGTCAAACACTGGTACAGGCTCCTGTGCCAGGGGTCAGAGAACATCCCCTCCAGCCTCCGCAGTGCCCTGATTTTACAATCTACACATACCTACACGGCCTCAATTCTTCCCTTTGTGTGTCCAAGGACAGAAAGTAGTTCTGCTGCACAAAGTTTCACAGCTTATAAAAACCTGGACGTTGGTAGAGTTTGTAAGTGGATTACCATGATTGTCTCCCTTGGATTTCATATTTTCCCATGGGTTTCTGCCGTTAGCCGCTGTTGAATTCTGAGGCAGGTAGACCTTTGTTCTGGCTGATGGGTTTGTCCTGGGCCTGAGTGTTAGCTTAGTCCCATGGAAGAAGCAGCATATTGTATATTTAAAGGTGGCGATGAGGGGAGGCTTTTATTCCACCTCCTCTTGTTGGAATGCTCCTTCTACCTGGGCCGAGTGTTCCTCCTGGCAGGATAAAAGTGTTGCAGGGATTATTTTTGTACACTGCTGAAAATGTGCATCCTGCCTCGGGAGTTTGCTGTTCCTGCTCAGGAAGGAAGCAGGAGGCTGATGCAGGAATGGCCTGGTTGAGCCTGCGTGGTGCAAAGAAAGTGGGGAGTGACTGGTGTGGGTTTTAGAAACAGCTGTAGAATGAGCAGGAAAACTTTGAATGCCTGGAACTGGTGTCACAGAACTTGGGTGTTCCATTTAGTTCTGGCCATTTACTAATGCCTGGACGTAGACTTGTACTGTTTGGGAATAGCAAACAACAGCAGCACTTTTTTTTTTGCTCATTAATAGAACATCAGTCTTCTGAGGATAATTGGTTTTCATTTAAGTGCTCTCTGATGAGTATTTGTGCTAAAAGTTCTGTGGTAAATATGTGTTATTCACCCAGATGTTTGCATGTCAGATTTTTCTGTGGCCAGATCTGCTCACTGTGTGCATGTCCAACGGGAGTCATCCATTTCACGGTTAAAAGAAATCGAGCTTAAAAAAAGCTGTAAAGCATTTCTACTTCCTACTGGTTTGTTGCAGACCTAAGGAATAAGAAAAACTGAATTTCTGATGGCAACGGCTGCTTATTTAAGCCAAACACACAATTTTTTACCTTTTTTTTAAATACTGTTGGCTTTTCTTGGTTGATTGCATGGTTCTTTCCCTAAAGACTGAGATTGATAGTGTATGTTTGCAACATGGATGGAACTGCCTTACAGATTTAACCTGGTTGTTAATCTCTATTGCTCTATGTTCGCAGTACAGTGCTAGGTATTTACTAGTGCTTAAAATTCTAAGTATTATTATAGCTTTAATAATACATAGAATCTAATTTGTAATTCTAGTAAGATAATTTTTTTCATTTACCATGAAATAATAATATGATTCCATATTCTACTGTAATACTTAGTGTTACTGTAATACTCTAATAATAATATTAGATAATAATTAGTAATATTCTAATAATTATATTTCATTTGACTGAAGAAAAAATTTTTAAAAGGTGAAGATTCCTTTCCATTATCCCCAAACAGAAGGAGCTGGCAACTGATGAAGAGTGTCCGAAAATGTGTGCTTACAAGTTGGTGACTATCAAATTTAAATGGTGGGGACTGCAGAACAAAGTGGAAAACTTCATTCAGAAGGTAAGTGCTGCGTTGCTGGGTGTGGTGGGTTGGGGTGCGCAGGCAGGTGGATCTGTGGGTCCAGCACTGGGGGAGGCTGAGCCTGTGCGGTGGGAAACAGCTACTCCTGAGGATTAGAGCCTTTCCCATGGAGCAGCTGCAGTCACTTCAGCAGGCTTTGGCAAAATGAGGCCTGCTATCTAATGCTTGTTTATCCTCTTAAAGCAAGAAAAAAGGATATTTACCAACTTTCATCGCCAGCTGTTCTGTTGGATTGACAAGTGGATTGACCTGACCATGGAAGACATTAGGAGAATGGAGGATGAAACCCAAAAGGAGCTGGAAGCGGTAAGAATGCTTTTTTTGCAGTTCAGGGGTGTGTGCTCTCTGTCTGTACGTTTATCTGTTTGGAAGTTGACAGAAGTTATGTTGTGCTCCTCCCCTCCTGTGTGTTTGAGCAATTGCTGATGAACAATACAGCCCCTTTAGTGGTTGTCCTGTGCAGACCCATGCACATCAAGCTTCTGAATATTGTGTCTGCCAAGCTGGAAGTGGCTGTAAGGTAAATATTTCTGTTGTCACTGAATTCAGAATGTCTGCCCTGAGCACCTTTCTTTATGGCACCATACCCACTGCACAAAGTCCCATTTGGTGCTTTTTTGCCACTTGTCAGTTAGGATTAAGGGCTGTCATCTTGCTTTTCTATCATATGTCCTCCCAATCATCATTAGATCTGATTACCTTTTCAAACATGTCTCCTAGCAAGCTGCTGTATGTCCCATTACAGCTGTTCATTCATCCTGAGAAGCACACTGAAACTTAGAATAGTACTTGAAAAGAGGAAGTCAGTAAAATCAATGGGCTTGAGAGAGTGTCACTTTTCATGCTTTAGTGTCTGTGAGGACCAAACATGTATAGCGTGGTCTGTGTTTGGGCTGATGCCTATAAGGAAACTCATCCATAGGCCACTTTCTCTACTCTTTTCCTTAAAAGGTGGAAGAATGTCACAGACTAGGCAGGAAGCCTTTTCTGTAGTGTCTTTCTGGAGCGTGATCTTTGGCCTGAGCCTTTCTCATTTTAAATCTTGCAGGGTTTTTAGGTTCTTTGCAGTCTGTGGATTTGCAATTCAATTTCCTTCCCATTTTGCTGATCGCTTTATGCCCCAAACGATTTGGCTTGTCACCTTCCTTCAGTTGTCTTGATTCTTTCAAAACACGATGTGTCTTCAGCTATAACTTAATTTTTTTGTGTGATTTAACTCATTTTAGCTGCCAGACATCTTTAAACTGATTGCCTGGTGGTTTAGACCCACAGACAGCAGTTCTGAATGGCAATTTTTGGTTTGTGACTACCACATCTAATAGTATCGAAACTAGCACTAGCTTCTCCATCCCCACTTGTTCTGCTCTTCATGTTTGGGTGATCTGTGTGGAATGATACGTTGTGTAGAGATGTCTTCTGGATTTGGAAGAAGTTTCTTCGCTATTCTGAGTGTTGGTAGGTAGATGTTGGCAAAACCAAACTCCCTTTCCAGATAAGCTGAAGGGCTTGGCTGCTTTGGCAGTTCCCAGAATATGTTTTGAAAAGAATGCTGCTCACTCACTCTTGTGAACATGGGGTTCTCTCAGTGGCATTTGGGTGGTTTTGGTTATGGCAAGTGTTCTCTCAGGTCATGAGGATTTCTTCTTTAGTTCTGCTTTATGCCAGAACCTGTTCCTAGAGTCACCTGTTCCTGGGTGTCTGTGAAGGAGGAGGGGTAACCACTTTCCTCTCTGTGACAGATTTTTGTCAGAAGGGTTCTTTTGCACACCCCTAGTTCTTTATCTGGCGTGAGATCAACTTCATCCCATTTCTCTGAGGAAGGCTAGTGGCAGTGTGAGGAGGGCATGTCTTGGAGAATGTGAGCAGCACTTGACACATCTCTGTGTGTGAGAGAATTTCCCTTCTGTGTGTCTCTGGACTGTGGATGTGTCACCTTATAGAGAAAGTTGTTTCCCAGTTCTCACTGGTAAGTAATGGCTTTTAAATATTTTTGCAAAATGTTTTGTGCTTTTTAGTTCTTAAGCAAAAGCTGGGTTACATGCGTCCGGGCGTAACACTTGTGCCTAAATATTGAATGTATTTATTTGCTAGTCTCTTGTTTTGCAAAGCAATGCAAATAGTTCATATCAAATAGTTTGTTGTGTGAGACATTAGCATCAGGAACTGAAGTTTTTCGCAAGAGAAATTTATTGATCGGTTCCACTAACACACCTTTCCTATGTGTATTGTGAAATGGGAGAGGAGTGGGGACCTACTGTTAAAACATTCTGTTTTCTCAACTGTTATAATAGGAGTATCTACTAACACCTGTATATGATGCCAAATGAATGCTGATTTTATCCCAAGTAATTTGGGTTTGTGTTTCATATTCAACTACTTCAACAAGTGTGCTAGGCAGTAAGCTTCATTAAATCCTAAGTACACCACAAAACATTGGGTTTATGGCCAGGACCTCTGGGAAGTGATCACTCAGTGATAAGGTGCTTCATACGACAGGAATACCTTCAGGCTTCCATCCCTGCAGAAGAGCAGTCAGGTTTTTTGAGTGTTGCACTATGCAGTTCTATGATGCTTACACCCAAACAACTGCAGGAGGCAAGCCCGATGATACTGGCAGTAATACATTTTCATACATCGCTTCCTGTCATTATCCCCTTTCTCATTAACACCCTTTCTTCTTCCTGGTTTGAACTATTCTTTGTCTTTGGATTCTGTGCACATTTCACTGCTTTTGTTGGTCCTGTTCTTCATCTAGAGTCAATTCTTATAGTCAGGATCTTTGCTTTTGTTACATTTTTGTTCCTTTCTGAATCCTCATCAGTGTTCTTCCAGAGTTTCTCTGTTCCAACCCATCCTTTTCTCACTTTTTATGTTTCATTTAGTGGTTTATATATTTGACTTCTTGCTGTAGTTTAAATGACACCCTGTTGTGAGGGTGGGAATGCCACACTGGGTATTTCAAGCACAGTGGCTCCATGCCGAAGCATCATGGGCTGTCAAACATTTAAGAAGCATCATTTATAAAGCTGCTGCACATGCTTCCTCACCAAAAAGAAATAGTGTATACCCCACCTCCAGCCCCTCTCAGCTGGGGCTGGGGCTGGTGCTGTCCGTGGAAAAGCAGTCCTGGTCATGTTGAGCATTACTTCTCTTACTAACATGGGTGCGACAGGTTCTTTATGTGGTAGCTCACAGTTTTATTTTACGTTTAGATGCGTAAGAAGGGTTCCGTTCGAGGCACTTTGGCTGCTGACGTCTAGAGGAGTTCTCTGTAGGTTCTGAGGCAAATCAAGCTGTGTAAGTCAATTGCTGGATGGAAAGGGAGAAAAATGAGTAATGTTCTGATGGATGGGAGTTGATGGCAGAAATCGCCCAAATGGATGCGTATCCAGATAACGCTTCCAGGCCGGGCCTCCCTCCTGTGTGATAACCTTGTGGTGATCAACAGCCAGGGGTGTCCCTTGGTGTCCCCGGTGCCTCAAGGATGGGCACTGTGCGAGGCTGGGCCGGCGCTCAGTGCAGTGGCAGGATCCCTACGGCGCTGGCCACAAACCTGGTTCTTTGTGCTTATCTAGTGCAGAAAACCAAAGTGCCGACCTATTCATCACTGAGCTGTGGAGCCTGCAGGGAGCTTTTGGGGCACAAATCAGAAAAGCCGTGAGCATTGTTTGCAATGTGCTCAGTAGCAAAGTGATGTGTGGGCTTAGTCCACTGAACTTAGGGCAGCTGTGGCCTGTTGTATTCAAAGCACGGCAAGTTTTGGAAATAGAGTTCCACACAGGTAGCTACAAAGAGTAAATTGTGTTAAAACGGTTCTTGCAGGAAGTGGGTTGTCCCGGAGCTGCACAGGAGCAGCTTTGAGCCCTTGTGCCAGGACTGCAGCGCTGGTGTCTCCCGCTGTGGCTATGTTCATGGCGCAGGTGGATCCCCAGCCAAAGCAGGTTTTAAGTCCTCAGAGAGTGGAGCCGCTGCCCCCTGAGAGGACAGCACTCAAACTGAGGTTCCCTGCCAGGTCCTGCATTGCTTTGGTGTGATGTGCTCAGCCCTGGTGATGTTTTGACCGCCCTGCCCTATTTTCCTTGGAGTTTAATGAAACTGCCTCTTTGGAAGTTGCTGCTGGGGGGAACTGTTGATGCTTAATGGTGTGTTTTCTTTCTCTGCAGTTACGTAATCAAGGCCAAGTCAGAGGAACAAGTGCTGCCAATGATGAATGATGATGGATTTAACTGTCACATGCAGTGTTGATATACAAATGTGTGTGTGGATGCATGATTATTTGTATATAATTATATATACGCACATGCATACTGAAGGGGTTGTTACAGTGTCTCCAGGGTACTATACCTGTCCTCAGCAAAGATTCAAAGGAAACTGCTTTCATTATGTATACCCGAAGCAAATAAAAATCGACTGAGTAGTGTCATTTAAAGGATGAACTATGCTAACTGGTATGTTTCATGAATGTCAATACTGGACCAATTTATTCCCTACTTGGGTTTTTTTTTCCTGTCTTGAGTCCCTCTGCTATAACTTGCCCATATCTCATTGTAAAGAAAGAGATTCAAATAAGTTAATTTCAGTTTTGTGTCTTCCCTATGTGATTATTTTTGGAATAGGAACAATGAATGTATTTATAGCTATTTATTTCTGGATAGTCATTATCCTATAGTCACATCAGAAAAAAAATTCTGTTAGTGGAAATTGGAAGATTTTTACTGTTGAATAAGTTGAACTTGAACTTTTCCCATTCACTGACTTAAAGGAAAAAAAAAAATCATGTTTTATTGGACTTTTGTACATGAAAATGCTAATTAATGGTTTTTCTTCATTAAAATTGGCAAATTAAGGACAAATGGCTTGTGATTTTTAAACTGATTGCAACCTGAAATTCTCCAAGAGCTGTCTTCTCAGCTGAAGGTACTGACAATAGTGTAGAAAGCTCTGTGCTCTGAAGGAGAGGGTGGCACCCCCTTCCCTGTGGTCACTGTTCCCGTCGCTGTTCTCCAGAGCTCCACTTTGGAAGCTGTGCAGATGGTCTTGATTTCACGCACATTGCACAATGGGATGAAATTGTGATATTCACTCTTTTCATGTTGAAAATACGCTTTAAAAGAGATGTATACTTTCAGATGGGATGAAAGTTTAACCTGTAGCGTCTGATGTATTTCTCTGATGTTTGTTGGGGTAGACATGTAAAAGAGGAGATGGCGTCATAGAGACCTCCTGTAGATAACATCCAAGTAGGGAAAATGTCTTCAGCATTTTTTAAGGAAATACTCAAAGCGTGTCATAGATACATTATCAAAGTGCTTGCTAGGCCAGAAACAGGTTATTTTAAAGACAGAGTTAGATAAAGCTCTGTTAATGCCCCCTCCCACCCCCCTGCAGAACCGATTGTTTCTCCTTTCTGGGTTAGCAGTGGAGCCACTGTTTGTCCCCTGCCCCGGGAGGTTGGGGTTGTAAATGCAAGGACGTGCACACACACAGGTGGTTTTAGAGGCACCGGCAGCCACCGGGGCTCTGGTACCGGGGTCCAGGGGCTCAGTTCAGCTCAGTGCTGCAACTTGAGTGCCACTGCCCTTAACGTGAGCCCTGGTGCCAGGTGAAGGACGGGACCTTGTGGCTTCTGCAGGCTGGGACTAGTTGGGAAAAACTGGGAGCATCTTGTAGTGACTGTAACGTGTTCAGGTTGCTTTGGCAGCCTCAAGTGTGACCTACAGTGAGCCAGCCAATGGACTTTAATTAAATAAATCATAAAGTGCTCTGTCTCTTGTCTTAGGTATTGGTGTCTGCAGGTGGCTGATGAGCTGGGTTTAGTGCTGTGGAGCTGCGTGAGGAGGTTGGAAGTGCTGCAGGGATGTGCTCGGTGGCTGTGAGCTCAGCCCTGTGTGTGAATGCTTCAGCCCTGTGGCTCGTGCACGAGTTCGTGTTCCCGCCTTCCTCGGCTGCATCACCACTGAGGTGTCTCCTGGCACGTTCTGTGGCCTCCAGACAAGGAGCAGGAACCCAGTGATGCCGGTTAAAGCCATTGTCCCATGGGGTGAGGAATCCAGAATGGGGCTGTGGGCAGCCGAGCTGCTGAAGCTGATGTCAGAAAGTGTGTGACTTCTGAACGGCTTTTTCACAGTCATCCTTAGGTAGCACAGGGTCCTCTCGCTCCCCGTGCACCCCTGAAAAGTGCCGCAGGACCTGCAGAGCGAAATAGGAAGAGACTTTATGCTCAGTACTGGGCGAAACCTCCTCCCGTTGCAGGCTGGGTCTGGCCTCTCCTCCTGGCTTCAGCTTTCTTCCAAGGGAGCATCCCAGCGATGACCTGGCCTTTATTTCAAGAATTTAAAGACAGCACTACCCTCGGAGTGCCTCGGGGGCGTTGGGCTGCACTGTTAGTGCAGGTTCCCTCTTGGTGCAAGGCTCAGGGCATGGCAGCGCCACGTCCTCGGGAGTCTGAACGTGCAGCACAAAGCCTGGTGCAGGACACAGCATGGCAGTGCCACTGCTCACGCTTGGCTGGTGTGTGTGTCCCCAGGCGGAATGGGAAGAACCTCTGGGATGATGCCACCCGGTGAGGTCGGTTCTCCTGTGGGCAGGTTTCTGCTTGTGAAGGCTGGGAAATAGCCTGCTGTAAACTGAACCTTGTGTGGCTCCTTCTGGTAAAGGCAAAATCAAATTCTTCTTTTTACTGCACAGCTTGTTTAGCTTCCAGATGGCAAACCAACATGAAGTAATGGAAGCGCAGCATTGTTTTGTTATAATGGATATGTAAACGTGATATTTATTCACTGCAATAGACTGCTGTGAACCGTATTCCAGCAGTAACCTTTTAAATCCATCACTTGGCTGCACACAAGCGTGGTCTAAAAAAGACTTGTGAGCCCCTTTCTTTGTCTGTTCACCTGCGGTGTTAAAGGGCCTCTCCCCCATCTCCTGAACCAGGAACAGAGTCTTTAAGCAGCTGTAAATGCTTTTAAAACTGTCCCTTAACTTTGTGTTAATTTTGGCTACGCGTTAAAAATGGAAACGTGCGGAAAGGGCTGAAAATAACCCCACAAGGTGCCTATTTAGAGCAGCTCCACACGTTTGTTTCTCTAAGGACACCAGACCATGCTAAAGAGTGTAAACACATCTGAGATGCACACAACAGACAAGGGAGAGGGGGGGAGGCTTCTGTGTGTGGGCACGTGCCAGCGTGGGAGCCCGAGCCCAGGGAATGCTGAAATGCAGAGGGATGTGGCCTGGCCCTTACTCTGCAGTGATTTAACAAGGATTATTTAACCACCTGCCAAAATTGTTCTGCCTGACCCCCCCCAGGTCGTGTGAAACCCTCAGGACAAGGTGGGGAAGGAGCTGTGAAGGGGTTTGTGTTGTATTTCCACAGCACTTCTGAAAACTGACATGAATTTGGTTCCTGTTGTGCTTCCACTGCCGCTCCATGGGCAGATCCTGCTCCAGAGCAGGGCTGAGCAAACCGCCCCTGCCTCTGTCCTGCAGAGGGGGGCAGAACAGCTTCTCCAGAGTGCTCTGTGTGGTTCCCTTCACTACTGGGGACCGTGCAGGACCGTCCGTGTCCCATGTTGGTGGCAGCTTCAGCAAACGAGCCGGAGAAAACCAGGAGCTGTTGGGTTTGATGCTGGGGCCGAAAGGGTCCGGGCTGTGATGGGAGGGCCCTGGGTCCGGGTTGGAGCTTGGGTCACTGCCTGGGGACAGAGGTATTTCAAGTTTGGCCTGAGTTCAGTAAAGCAGAGAGGGGATCAGCAGAGGGGACTGAGGTGAAGGTCCTGCTGGGAGCAGCCAGCAGATGCTCCTGCCCTGGGGTTGCTCCAGCAGCCGTGGATGGCATCGGTCTGAGCCATCACCCTGCACGTGCAGCACCGCGACGCGCTGCTGTCATCTGCCAGCATCCACCCGCGAAAGCACAGGGTTTATTCTGCTCCTGTCTCTCAAACCTTCATGTTTGCAGCACCTGAACTTGTGACCGGCAGCGGGATGGCACCGATGAGCTGCAGGATGGTCACAGCGTGTCCAAAAGGCAGATAAACCTGTGTCGGGTCTGGTGGTGACAGTGATGATGTTCTGTCTCTTTGCTCTGCATCCTTTGAAGCCCAGAGCTGCTGCACAGTGTTGCCTTGAGGCCTTATTGCTGCTTTGTTTTAAACCGTGTCGACAAACAGATTTTAACACTGTGACCTCTCCTCAGAGAGCTGGACTAAGCAAGTGCTTCACTTTAAATATTGAAATAGTACGGTTACACTTGTCAGGAGGAATAAATAGCTTTGTGACTTATGCGAAGCTGCAACCCATTTGCCACAGAGCTTGGCTCTGCAGGCACTGATCCCTGAGCTCTCCTGGGGAGATGCAGTGGGAGAGGAGGAACAGGTCTTGCTCAGTGGGGATTGAGACAGCACACTGGATGCTGACAGAAGTCTGAGGTTTGCAGGTCCCCTCTGATGGGGAGCAGGTGCCTGGGGATGAGCAGGGAGGTCCCTGTGGTTCTGCAGCCCCAGGGGCACTGGTTGGCAGGAGAATGGGCTTCTGCAGAACGAGCTGCTGCAGAGGATCCATGGGAATAAAGCCTTGTTTGTGTGGGAGACGTGAGGAGAGATCCATTGTCTGCCACAGGAACTGGCATCACGAGCTGCCGGCACATACAGACACTGCCGCACCGGTACCCGGAGGATGTAGGAGCAATCCAAACCAGCCTGGAGCACACACTGACCACCACGTGCTGGAGCCGATGCTGCCACCCTCATTTGGCAGCCGTGATTTCAGAAAGGCTGGTGCGTGGGACAGGTCTGTGCACTGGGTGGGTGTGTGGTGCCCGTGGCTGCCAGCCAGGCTCCATCCACCATGCGCACCAGGAATGGCTCTTTAGCTGGTGCCAAACTCCTCCGGCTGTGGTTCTTTTTGTTTACTGTCACTGTTTAACGGATTTGAGCATCTTCCGTTCCAGCAGGTTCCCAGGGTCTCTGTCCTCTCTTTGCTTCCCTTCTGACCAGACACTAAAAATATCATTTTGCATGTCCTGGCCACCACGGGCGCAGAGGGCTCTGCACAGCCCTGGGCTGTGGGTGGGCAGGGGCAGTGAGGAACCTGCAGCTTTGCCGCAAGTCAGGAATGCTGCACATGGCCCATGGCTGCAGTGCACAGTGCAAAGGGGCTGGGGCCAGCCCCGGGGGCCTTTCCCTCCTGCACCTCCTGCTCCGGGCCGCTCTCATTTTGTTTGGTGGTGATGAGGAACTCGTGGTGCTCTGCGGTGCAGCAGTTGACATTCTGTGTATCATTAAATCATGGTCGCTCGGTAGGAAGGGGTCGAACGCTGCACATTAATGCCCACGTTGGTTATGCGGGTGAGCAGCAGCTCCCTGCTGCGGCTGGTGGGCACCTCCACAGAGGCACCGGAGGGTTTGGGCCCAGGGGATGCCTGGGAAAGCCTCTCAATGTTAAAACTCTGTTTTATTCAGCTGAAGGTTCCAATGGCTTTTATTTGCTCTTCCCTATTGAATCTGTGGTACATGAAGGTGAAGCCTGTCGCTCTCTGGGGTTGTTTATCCCTCGATTAACTGGGTTTGCAGCGTTCATAAGATTTTTAATAGCATTTCCTCTTAAGCATCCCTGCTGTTTGGCAGATGTGACCCCCCCCCCCCCTTACAAGAGGGATTTGAGGATCTGCTGCTTCTTCCACGTGTTCTGGGCCCGGCGCCTGTAGTTGGCCTCATCCTGGCGCTCCTCCTGCTCCGAGCTGGGGGCAAAGGGGGTCCTGAGCACCCCAATATGGGGGGGGGACCCATGGACACCCCCCCCCGCGGGTCCGTCCCCCCCCCCCCCGTACCGGTACATGCAGGTCTTGCGCAGGGAGCACCACCGGTTCAGCTCCTTGTCATCTGCTGCCAGGATCTGAGGGA
>JARCZZ010026691.1:0-13519 GCA_030323915.1 Brotogeris chrysoptera
ACCAAAACACTACCAAGCAGTAACTGAAAACACTGGTGTCATCAGCGCTGTTCCCAGGCCCAAAATCAAAAACACAGTGCTGCACCAGCTACCAAGAAGGAGGAAAATGGCTGCTGCTGCTGAACCCATGACAAGTGCCTTTACCAATGAGCTGGAGGAGATGATGGAGTGCACTGTCATCAAGTTTACAGAAGACACTGAATTGGGCAGTCAATATACTTAAGGTCAGGCCTACCTTTAGTGTGACCCAAACTGACTGGAGGAATAGGCCTCAAGGCCTCTTCAACAAGGACAGATGCAAAAAAAAACACCTCTTCAAAGTTTCTGACTGGAGAGCAGTCCTGCAGGAAAGGCTCTGGGAGTCCTAAGCTCACCGTGTGAGCTTAACATGAGCCCACAGTGCACCCTGGCAGCAAAATAAGGCAACAGCATCCTGGGCTTTACCTTCCATTACCAGGAGCACAGTAGATAAGGATAACATTTCTTTCAGTCTATTTGGCACTCATTAGGTGGCATAACGTATTGTGTCTTGTTTTAGATTCTCCTGTGCAAGAAAGAAATTGATAAACTGATGACTTCATCACAGTGCCACACTCAACTGGTCAGGGGCTGGACCTCACACCCTGGGTGCAGAGGCCTGGATCTTTTCCAGCCTGGAGAAGAGATGGCTTTGTGGGAGATCTACCATCAGTCCCCTGTACTCACAGGGAGACAAAGACAGGTTCTTCACAGTGGTACATGCTGCAAAGATGAGAGAAAATGATTTTTAATTGAAACATGAGCATTTTAGACTGGATATAACAAGAATCATTTTCACCATGACGACAGTCAAGCAACAAAGCAGGTTGCCTACAGAGGCTATGCAATCTCCATTCCTGGTGGTCTTAAAGACCTGACTGGATGAAGCGCTAAGCAACCTCGTCTGATCTCATGTGACCCTGCTTGGCTGGAACCTGAGATCTCTTCCAATCTGGAGTACCATATTAACCTATCATCCTTCACAATCCACACATTATTTCATATCTTCTTCCTGGAACTTCCCACAAAGATAGATGTATAGCGTATAATTGATAGCGTATATCAATTCTTCTGTAAACCTGGTCTCCTCTCCCTTCTCCTACCACTAACTTTAAAAGACAAGGTCTCCATCTACAAATTAAAGCAATTAAGAAGAGAAGAAAGAGGCACTGAGAAAAAAAAAACCATGTATCTGTCTGATTTTAACTTGGAACCAGGGGCTGCATATGTGCAAACAACTAAAATCAACTAAAGAACATTGTTTCTGAGACTAAACACTGTGGTCTGGCTCATATGCATGTTTCTCTTCTCTTCCAAGATAGACTGGCTGCATCCAAACTGTCTACTGAAAAAACCTCTGCTGGCCCACATTATATTCACGCATTACCTGGGAGAAATTGAAATGGCATGGCCAAAAACCATGCCAGGAATTGTGTTAACAACTAAGCAGGGCCTTAGGCCACTGCTTAAGCTGGTGTCATGTCTCAATTCTATTTACTCATAAAGACCTCTCCAGTGATGACATTCACATATTTACCCACATAGACTACAGTGGATTCAGCAATGAAGAAGGACAAGTGAAGCTCAGGCTAAAAAATCCCACAAAATTGAAACAAAAGAAAGTGGCAAATACTGACAAAGGATGATTATGGAAGCATCACATTTTCTATTCACTGACAGCTTTTAATAGTTACATAACACTATGGAAAACATTACCTGCAGAGAACGGTTCATTCAGTTAATTTCATTGTTATGATATGTAGGCTTCTTAAACTTGCACCTCTGGAACACTGCCATGGTCTATTTGCCTCCTATGTTACACTCTGCATCATTCCCAATGAAATAATCTCAGAGATTTTTCCATCACATGTCCATCAGCATTTAGTTGCCAATAGACCAGTAATCCCATTTCCTGTATATCCTCCATTATGTGAGTCTTTCTTTATATAAGTCAACACACCCTTGCAACAGTCAGTTTTACAGAGCCTTTAACACCAAATGTGCAAAAGTATCAACTATGTCCCTCTATTTCACCTTAATGAGATGTCAGTGAAAACACAACATGTAACTGGAATTTAAGAACCTTGACCAGCTCCTGAGGACCTCTTAAAGCAAAGCTACTTGCCAGCAGCTTTCAACAGTATAATCCTTAACAAATACGGTAACCTCAACCACTGACCTTTCAAGCTCCACATGACAGGTGTTTTTCAGGCAAACCTGGTGTGCCGGTGCATCAGAAATGGGGATGGTGATGTGCTATTGCAAAGCACATTTATGGTGCTCATTCTAAAATGTCAGACTGGAATGCATTAGAAATGGAGGCAGAAGAAGCAATTAAATATTATTGCCAATGTATGCACAGAATCTAAATAAACACAGGAAAGATTATAAAATGCAGTGGACACTGAATTAGTCAGGAAGGGTTCTGATGAGGGTTCAGACAACTCACACAGAGCAGGCACTCAGGTGATTCAGAAGAGTGAGGTACCTTGGTGGTGGGGGATCCCTGTTCATTACATGTGTTGGGATCATCTGCTGAAAACGTCTACAACCCATTTCATGACAATATCATAGAATCATAGAATAGTTAGGGTTGGAAAGGACCTTAAGATCATCTACTTCCAACCCCTCTGCCATGGGCCCGGACACCTCACACTAAACCGTGTCACTCAAGGCTCTGTCCAGCCTGGCCTTGAACACTGCCATATTCACCATGCTGGAGTGTTCAGGGTAGAAAAGCAACCATACCCTTTGCTCTCACTGAGTTTAACAGACAAAAAATCCTACAGACCTTCAAAAATATTTTCATACATGTATGTAAAACAATTCATAGAATCACAGAATGGTTTGGGTTGGAAAGGACCTTAAGACCATCCAGCTCCAAACCCCTGCCATGGGCAGGGACACCTCGCACTAGACCAAGTTGCTTCAACCCCTGTCCAACCTGTCCTTCAACACTGCCAGGGAGGGAGCACTTACCACTTCTCTGGGCACCCTGTGCCAATGCCTCAGCACCCTCACAGGGAAGAACTTCTTCCTTGTATCTAACCTGAACTTCCCCTGTTTCAGTTTAAACCCATCACCCTTTGTCCTATCGCTACAGACTCTGATGAATAGTCAATCTCCAGCAACCAATTAATAAATATTTAGTAAGATAACAGTGTAATGTTTTATATTTTATATTTTAGCATGATTAAGAAATCACACATAAGATCCATGTGCATATGGAATTACTTTTAAAGATGCTGCTATGAAAGAAGTAGTTACCAAAAGTTTCAAGTGTCTATGCCAAAGGAATTATATAATATCAGCACATCAATAACTGGTTTAATATTCAGACTTACAGGAGCTTGGCTCACCAGAAAGCATTAAGGGGAAATAAACTGAGCTAAGAAATGAGCAGCCCACTAGTGCATTGGTGAAGAGAACTGTCTGAAGGCTTAGAGAGGTCTAACTAGTTCTTTAGCTGGTGAGCTATATACCCTCACTTTGCTAGGGAATATGTGGAAGTGCCATTTTCATTACCAAAAGATCATTATTCACACATTCATATTAATTTACCAGAGATTTCTCTTTTACAGATGCTAATCACCAAGGTGTAATGAATCTCAGCACTGAACAGGGACCTTTGCAAAACCACAACCATAATAGGCCTAGAAGCTTGCATATCTTCTGGTACTAATTAACGTGCTTGGCCACAGCCCATACTAGTAAATCACTGTGGTCTCTTACTCCAGTATCAACAATTTTATGGATTCTACTTAGCATTCCTGCTAGGAAATGAAGTAAACTTTTTGCAGTCTCCACTCTACAGAAGGATTGGATATTTCACAGGGCCAGGCTTGTGACTGTCTGGACCATTTGTTTTGACTGAAGAATCAGATTATGGAGACAGCCTATTTGATTTGGGCAGAACCGTCAGAGCAATGACTGCACTGCATTTTACAGGTGAGGAATTATAACAATACCCGATATCAACAGAGCACATCCAGCATGACTGTAGCTATGCCAAGAAAGCTATGCTTTGTATCATAACACAAACCCCACATATCTCTGAATTTAACTCACTTCTGTGTTGTAACAACATTTACACTAGCGGTTCCATGTGACCTCAAAGATTACACAATATCAGAGTCTTAGCTGATGTGGTTATGTCGGTAGGTGTATTTACTGGAGACATATTCTGAGACACACAGACTCTTACGTAGAATTAGAGTGCAATGTGGGGTAATCCAAATCAGAATATAATAAAGAAAACAAAAAGTGAGAGAACAAATTGCCCAGCACAGTAAGTCAAACAATGCTCACTGAGGTTCCAGTTCTGCAGAGTGCTGAAATCTTCTTTGGAATGCTGAGTCTTAAATCTCTCTTAAGTTATGGGAGTTAAGGCATTCAACACCTGAGAGTATTAAACCTACATGTTCAGAAATCTTAAAGAAATTATGCCATTATCATTACATTTATTTTCCTGGCTAACTTACCATGAATTTCCCTTCAATAAGCACTTGAGTAAATGTTCTGTAGAAGGAAATCATGAATACCGACTAAGCTGTCAGACTGTAAAAGCTGTCCTAAAAGCATGAACGCAAAGCTATTAATTTACTGGTTTTGACATAAATAATAATGAGGTTAAGCACTGAAGTACATGAGGGATCAAAACAATATAATAACAGGGTATCAAAATAGTCACAGCCTTCCAAAGCTGCCTCCTATATTCAAATATAGAATCTGAGAGAGTGAATAAATGTAAGTGGGTTTAATCATTTTTCAGTGCTAATCCAAACAGAAGCTCCATGCTTATAAGGGAATTAGCCTTGGTGATGAAGATTTACAGTAGCCAGGAAGTTTTTTCATGTATGAGGAAGGTTCAGTACAACTGAAACCAATTATTTTATGTGAGGATAGTAATTGTGGGGAAGTTAAAAGCAGGCACTTTGGGAAAGAAAAGGCCAAAACTAAGGAACACCATCCTTATTAAAAGGTTAGTGAGAACATATCCTATGCCTTTGATGCGTTCAGGAGTGGCATGCTTCCACTTCGGCAGATATGTCTTAAAATTGAAGAAATTAGAGAGAACAAAACTATATTGACTGTATCACCTTGATGAGCAAAATACATGAAGATTTCTAATTGAATGGACTCTACTCTGTAAGACCAAAATAATAGCTCTATAAATGTCCATGAAATAACTATAATAAAAAAAAAAAGAGAGGGAAAAATCATGCTTACAATTCCTAAATAAAACACAAATCAGGGGGATTCATTTTTATATCTCCAGTTTTAATTAGTCTGTTCACACCTCCACTGTCCCTTGCTTGTCCGTAACTGGGAAAGCCTGGATTAAAGTGATCTAAAGGAGCTGTTTTCAACTGCATTAGATGAACAGAAGGTAGCAAGTATCTACTGAAAATGGATGACATCATCCTTATCTGAAAGCTTTGTTTGACAAGTTGACACTCTTTGATAAGGTACTCATATCCCACCAGAGATTGTGTAGATAAATTAATACTTCATAATTAATGGTTAATAATTATTAAGCAGAAAGTCAAATGCCTGCTAAATCCACAGAGATTAGATTATTAATTAGATTAGATTAGAAAATTATTAATTTAGCAGGAAAACAGAGTGATTAATACAGTAACTAAGGAAGACGGGAAAAGAAGTTCTTAAAATTAAGGTAAGAAGTAGCGATGACGATACATAGGGCTAGAAGATCACCAATAGAATTCTCAGAATATCACTCCTATTTTCATATTTTCATTAACGAACTCACTACAAAAAGAGGTAAGAGAGAAATGTACCAATGAAATTTGGTAACAACATGTTAGAAAAACTTTTGCCTAGGCAAAAAGGTATCAGAATGATGTAAAGAAAGAACTGAATGATATGGAGCTCAGGGACAGGTAGCAGAAAGATCAGGGGAAAACAGAAGCTTTTTACCTCTAAGGAATGAGCTGACAGCACAACTTCCTAATGCAGAAAGTAGGATTAAAAAAAATCTCAATTCAGATACAATTAGATTATATTATTGTTGAAGCAGCAGAGGACTGGATTCAATGACTTGGAGATGCATACCATTCCTGTGTTCTAACCACTTTGGCAACAGCATTATCTGTGGTTAAAGCTGAAGTATCAAAATCTATCAAAACAGCTGTTGTGAACCGGTAGTAAAATATTCCAGAACCTGCCATTATGGGAGCTTGTGTGGTTGAAGAGTGGATTGAAATGGGGAGCTGTTGAGCTGAAGAAAGGGAATAAGCAATATTAGAATACTGTCTTATATTTATGTATATTGGCAGAGATAACTGGAATTCTATATTATTATCTGACTACAAGTTGTCAAGCATATCTCCTGAGAAGCCCATCTGCTATGCTATTCTTATGTTTTTCTGCATGAGGATTCAAAATAATATTGTACTGACACCGATTCATACAACCAAATAAAACATTATCTCCTTGTAAGTGTTAAATATTTTGGTGATCTTAACACACACCCAGCACTGAACCCTCTAGACTAGCTGGTGGAACAGTCAATATCTGATAAAATCAAGAAGCTGGGGACCTTTTTTCAGTTTTCCTGGAAAGAATTTTGGAGGCAAATACACTTGAAAATCACATTTCTCTCTTCTTTGGGCTTGATTTTACGTGTATCAGGTCTACAGTGGTAATGGATCCTTTGCAAGAGGCAGCCTTGCAAATAAATTGGAAAAGATTATGTGTTTCAAAATTATCTGAGCCAAATTTTGTTTATAAGATTTTAAAAAGCCACTATTTGATTACAAATATGAATATCCCTCTAACTTGCTTAAAGCTTCCCAGCACCTGGAACTCTATTTTGAATTTCCAGAAGACTCTAGCTGAAGAACTAATTGCAGAAGAACACAGGGCATGCTATGTCTAAGCGATCAATTTAACCCACCCTTATTGATTTGCCTTGATAAATAAAGGTCTCTATATCACCCAAAAGCTTTCATTTCAGAGTTTAAACTCTATCACTCTAGGAATGTCAGGCCAGTGACCTAGACCACAGTTCTGGCTCTCAAGGTTGACATAGCAGATTTAAGATTCAGATTCTGAGCCACAATATCTTAATAGAGCATGCTGTAATATGAAAATCAAACCTGAGAGTCTGTGTCTTTGTGTAGTTCTGTGTTTACCATCAGAAAGAGACTGGTGGGCAAGAAATCCTGCTAGGTTCTTAACATATTGCTTAACAGGGCACAACACAACTTAGGTCACCAGCATAAGATACTAAAGTGCAGTAAGAGAAAATACACATTGGTCTCCTGGGTGAAAACAACCCTTTTCACTATGCTTAGTTTTCCAACATTTCTAGGTAAGTTAGTTCAGATCTGAGCAAGACTGAGTGAATGTTTTTAGTGATAAGTCCCTGCAGGACTTAAAAACAAATGGTTTTCATTTGGTCTTTTTAACTCACTGACCTTTTGGGGGCAATTATGGAATGCTTGGTTCTGACCTATAATTTTTATCCAGTGAAATCTAGTAGGCTACTTAACTACTGGGGACTTTAAGTGCCTTCGCTCTAAACAGGCAGCCTCAGCACTGATACATATTCTGTCCCACATGAAGGGGGACAATTTTTCAATTTTGTGTTTACTAGTCTCTCAAACCATTTCTATGGGATTAAAATTATTAAGGAAACTATGGTAATACAATTACGGCATAACTGCAGTCAAGTTTCATGTTGGAAGGAACATTTTCTTCACTAGACACAACACAAATAGATTTTAGACTCAAATGTGTGGGTTTTGCTATCCTGATGGCCATAGAACTCTATAGTTATTTTATTTTCCCAAACATACAATACTCCAGCACATGCTACGCAACTTCTTTTATTTTCCTGTTATGATTAATGCTCTTATATTTATTAGACAGGAAATTAATGAAGAGTGGATTTGAAGGGAGTCTACAAGTCCATAAACAGCGTAGAGAAAGTGAACAGGGAACAACCTTTCACTCTTCAGCACAAGACAAGCTAATAAATAATAAATGGAAATATATTCTTATCCCCCAGCACCCATACTTCACAGCAAACCTCACTGTCACAGAACTTCATGGAAGATGAATATTGGCATAGTTCTAATAAAGGTAGGACAACTTCATGAATATTATGTCTACCAGTGGCTATTCAGAAGAACAGCATGGCTGCCATCTTTCTCTGCTTGTCAGAAATTGTTAGCACAGAGGAAGAGCCAATCCACATTCGTCTCGCTCCTCTAAGCCTTCCCCTAAGCATTGACTACTCACCACATCCATGAACAAGATACCAGGCTTTTAGAGTTTTTAGAGCTGTCTGTGCACAAGTTGCTACTCTTTTTACAAAATAGGCATTAAGACAAATGTTAAAAATGGAAATGTCAGAATTGATTTTCATACCTCAGAATAACTGGTTTGCAGGAATTGGAAACTAATTCAACAAAAATTTAGAAAACATTTTTACTGCCAGGAAATCACCTGTCCAAGAACTGCTTTAGGGAAACAATCCTCATGTCCAAATACTTTTATATTAAAAACAAATGTTCTGCGGTATTGAAAGCATTTCATTACGCAGCTCATACAACTTACCTAGAGGTAATTTCTAACAGATTCCCACTTGCTCTGCAAACATAAGTTTCTAGCCACTCACTTGCTTCAGAGAATGAATTCACAGCGGAATTTCATACGTGAACTAAAATCAGTTCAAGCAAAATTAATTTTGCTATCACTTTACACCCCAGCAAACTGATAGAGACAAACTGTGATGAAGTTTAATACAGATTGTTTAAAAGGTGTTACAACTTTTTCACATTTATGTATAATGTGTCAATATGTCCTTTCTTAATGAAAAAATGCAGTTTTAAATCCAAAGCTTATAATTTATTTCTTTCCTCAATAAGGTAGGCACAAGAAAAAATCTAAGAGCTGGCATAATGCGGCATTTAGCACCCATCTCTGGTATTTCTAAAAACAAACAGGCTACTTCAGCAGCCAAGTGCATATTATTTCCAAAAATACATATGTATAATCTAGTATTAATAACTCTAAAATGATGAAGAACAAATTATGGCTGCAGTTCCACTATGATTTGAAAGGCCAGTACAGAGCCACAGAAGTACTATGTGAAATTGAGTACCACAATATACTTCCTGCATTTCTTCAACACAGAGGACTTTGGACAAGGAAATTGAAAGGAAAACAAACCGGGCTAAGCTCTCTTCACACAAAAGCAGTAGTTGAGATATACAGAACTGCACCAGCACAAACTACTGCTTTTCAGAAGGTACTTTAACACCTTGAAATGTATCCCTCACTGGATGCAGTATTTTTTTTTTACACAAGGAAATAATTTCCAATCTATTGCTAACTCAAAAATGAGAGCTACTTGGCTTAACCAGCTCATGAGGCCAAAACAAATTTGGTTTAGAACAACCTCAGAAACTGTGACTTACTCTCAAGTAGAAAACATTTTGGTTTTCTGCTCCAAATATTAACAGAATAGTTTCTATCAATAACCATCTGGTAATATTTTATGTCTGTACTTATCTTGTTCAAATAGTACATGTGCTTTGTTATTTCACAGTCAAAAAAGGCAAAAATAAAGGCCATTTTGTTAAAGGGAAATCTGACCTATCAACAGAAATCTATATTGCAGAGTGTATCAGGAAGTGCTCAGTACCCAGTAATTCCCATTACAAGATTACATGTTTTTAGAAGATATTTGAAAATCAAGGCTGATGCCTCAAGTACATAAACATGGATTAAGGAGCATGGCTTCAGCCCCTAGTGGGATGTTATCTTTGCAGTCAGAAAACTGAAAACATTGTTTATTTGTTTCTTTTTCTTCCCCACAACCAAACTTAGATTCTGCCTCAAACTTGCAGCGAATTAGCTCAGGGTTCATCTTGCAGTCAAGACATTCACAGCTGGGAGCCATTCATTCAGACTACAGTTAACATTTAGTTGATGCTAAAAGGGGTCTAAACCAAAATGTTTGGCTCTAGATGTGAACTCAGGGTTTTAAAGCAACTCCTTCGACTGGATTTATGCAGACAGGCAATCCTGGCAGCACATCTACATTATGAAATGGAGTGCAATGCAGAGATCCTTAAACTAACAGACATCCAAGACACAAGTTCGTGAAGAAAGGGACAGCACAGAAGTAGCTCAAGAAGCAGAGCTCCTTGTATTATGAGGCTTGTCATGGTGCCAGGAACAAGAGTCACCACACCAGACCACTCAGCACTTTTCGTTCCAGAATTGACAAGAGCCAATTTTGCACCCACAAATGTAAACATGCTTGAAGTCAAACAGAAATTGCAGTTCAGGTGTCTCCTCCCAGTGCTATATGTCCAGATTTCTAAACCATTCTATTTCTACTGTCTGGCATTTTTAAAGCCTCCCTTCCACCCCTAAGCTGTGCAGAGCTGTAGCACAAACCAACAGTATAGATGCCCCCATACAACGTTCAACTGACTGGAAACAGCTACCTCATCAACAAAGTCTGAATATGTCAGCATGCTCCAAACATGTTTAGGACTTGATATTTATCAGTCTCACCAAAAGAAGTGTGGAACTGTGACACTGTTTAGGAAGCAAAGGATACAACCTGCACAGCAGCCAGAAAAATGAATGGTGAACTAAAAGAGATGCTGCTCACAAGGAGGAAATAGAAAGCTGAGGTCTCTAGGCCATGGACCAGAGACTGCATGAAAAAAAGGACATGCTTTAGAAGGTTAACTCCAAGAGGGGCAACCCTATCTGAGGGTTCCCACATAGAATCACAGAATGGTTTGGGTTAGAAAGGACCTTAAGATCATCTAGTTCCACCTCCCTTGCCATGGGCAGGGGAACCTTTCACTAGACCATCAAGAAGGTGCCTAAATCTGATTCATTAGTCAGAGAATCAGATGACCAACACTTCTCGGGTTACCAGGTTTTGCAAACCCCCCTTTCTATTAGTTGCTCCTGTTGGTGTCACTCTGGTGTCTAGCTCTTCCCATGTACAGTAAGAGGACTCCACATGTTCAATTCACAGCCACAGATTTGATGGCTTAAGAGCATACCTCCTCCACACAGTGAAGATCCCACACTGATCCCAGAGCTATCTCCAGAGACTGGCATGTCTCAGAGGGCAGCGAAGCATACTGCAGTATTTTCCCAGATCCCAGAAAGAGCAGTCACAAAAGGTCAAGTTCCCTATTGCTCATCTCAGCTACATCATGTACTTCAGCACTTCACACTACTCCAAGATGCCCAACGCAACTGGTCACGTTTGGAATGCACAGTTGTTAGGTTTCCCCTTTCTCCTTTCCAGCAGCTTAACAAAAGACAGCTAACTACATAGAGGCAGTCAGGAAAAGAAATTGGAGAGCAAAAACAAGGATGTGGAGCAAAGAAAAAGAGGGGAATAACTAAAACAGGCTTTGTCATTAAAGAAAATAGGTTTTTAACAAAATCATAAGATCACTGAAAGCCTTTGCATTGGCCACAGAGGAACTTCAAACAGACTGTGCCCAAACAGCCTTGATATCAAGCTCTCAGCACTTCTTAACACTCAGATCTGCAGTTAATTTCTGTATCAATGTACCTAAAAAATAAAAATGATTTGGCAAAACCTCCACCAGCTCTATGTCACTTTTAATGAAATTAAGTTTAGCACAGTTATCACATAAAAATATAAACAAATCATGTATAAAGAGCACAACTAAAGGTTGATTGAAATGTTAAAGATCAGAAGTGGTAATATATAATTAGTCATGATTGAATCACTTAAGACTAACTGCTGGTGCATAGAATCTCAGAGGAATAGGCTCTGATTTTATAGTTTATTGGTATTTATCTCACTAAATAGCTCCCTGAACTTGAGTTCTGAGAGGTTTTACCAGTAGTTACTGTTTCTGCAATAACATAGTTCATTTCAAGCATTGTGTTTGGTTGAAAACCTCAAAATAACTGCTCCCCTTTCAGGAAATGAAACTGGGAGTTCAGATTGAAATTACCTTCTGGAGTCCTGGAAATATACCTAGTATCCAATTATGTAAAAATGACCATTAGTTATGGGGCGGGAAAAAAGTTATATATAGGCTTTCAGCATTTCTAATGTTATAGAACTCCCCTTAGTAAAACCTCACTATGTAATGGTTTTCTTTAGTTAAAGATGTTTGATTTCCTGATCTTCATGTGTTACTGAATAAGCTGAGCAAGTTTAAAAAAAATAAAAACTAAAAAAGTGAAGTGGCAGAGCTCTCTTGGATTTTTTGTTTGGTTTAATAAATACAGCTTTAATATTCTATCTTTATTTCCTAAGCACAGTTTATGAAAAAACTTGAGAAACATTTGCAGTCAATGAAAAGGAAAAGCAACATCCGAAGGAACAAAGAGAAATGGGAATGAAGGCAGTGATTTTACATAGCAAGTCATTATTTGGAGTACTGCAATCTTTTTAATTCCCAATGTAAAACACTTGAGCAGTTCTTAGTGTTTGTCTATGTCTCTACCTACTTCCTCTAAATGATCCTGTCTGCAGTTACATCCATAATTTAGTAAGATAAGTAACCTCATTTCATAGTAAAGTTGCATGTTTAAGAAATTGTATACTGTTGGCCCAAAGGCCGACAGTAAAAAGCAATGGTATGTTTATTTATGTCCCAGTGCTATGCCATTTTGCTTTACTATTTTAAAAGCATAAACATAAAAACACAGACCCAAATTCCAGGTGGCTGGATGGTGACAAGAATGTACTTTTTTTTGTTGCTGACATTCCCCGAGTCTTTGAAACATGCAGCTATTCATTGGATCTTGGGACTGGATTTTGTTACTCACTATTGTTCACTGTTTATATAAATGTGTTTCCAACACATTGTCCATCTTTATTTTTTATTTGCTTCAGACTGCTAATCTTCTGCGATACCAATAAAAATTAAAAAGAAAAATAAATACATAAATAGTAAAGAAAGATAAAGTTTTTTCTTCACTATGCATGGCATCTCACAAAATAAACTGCAGCACTGCACATTATTAGATGCGCAGGTAACAAATTATGTATTCCCCCTGGCAAACTCTTCACAGATAATAGAAGTTACATGCTTGTTGCAGAAACTCCAATTATGTACAGTTATGGACAAAAAAAAAACAAAAACTCTTCCTGAGGTGCAGATTACTTTGTATCGAACAGTGCCTTTGGCAAGGAGTTTGTGAATTTCATTATAGCTCACTTAGTAGCAAATTAGAACTATGTCATCCAGAGGGACCCAGACACGCTACTAGTTTGGCCAATGCCAAACTCATGAAGTTCAACAAAGTGCAAGGTCTTATTACACCTGGGTCGGAGCACTCCCAGGCACAGCTACAGGTTGGGCAGAGAAGAGATTCAGAGCAGCCCTTCAGAGGACTTGGGGGGGTTGGTCGATGAGAAACTTAACACAAGCCGGCAGTGTGCGCTCACAGCCCAGAAAGCCAACCGTATCCTGGGCTGCATCAAAAGGAGCGTGACCAGCAGGTC
>JARCZZ010026691.1:31647-55037 GCA_030323915.1 Brotogeris chrysoptera
GGGAAGCCGGGAGGAAGCAGAGACAGGACGCCTGACCCAAACTGACCCAAGAGGTATTCCATACCACAGCACATCATGGCCACTATATAAACTGGGGGCAGTTACCTGGAAGGGTTAGATCACTGCTCGGGTCGGGCTGGGTATCAGTCGGCAGGTGGTGAGCGGTTGCATTCTATTTCTTTGTTATTTCCCTTGTCACTATTATCATTGATGGTAGTTGCAGTGGTTTGTGTTATACCTCAGTTACTGAACTGTTCTTATCTCAGCCCGTGGGAGTTACATTCTTTCGATTCTCCTCCCCATCTCTCCGGGAGCGGTGGAAGGAAGGGTGAGGAGTGATCAAGTGGCTGCGTGGCTTCTGGGTTGCCGGCTGGGCTTAAGCCATGACAGTCATCTTGAAGAAACCAGTTAAATGCTCTCTGCATCAGTTCATCCTTCTGCAAAAAGAATATACTAGCCCTTAATTCCAGGTAAGGTGTTTCACCAGCTGTTGCAAAAAAGTGCTACATGATAAGCTGATATTACCACGATGCCTTATAAATCCTTTTATGTTATATATCTTTTTACAATTTGAGATGCATTTCAGTAACTGTGCACAAAATAGGTTTATTTCCTCAACCTAGTTCAGTGGTTTATGCCTCACACCTAC
This sequence comes from Brotogeris chrysoptera, assembly GCA_030323915.1. Taxonomy (NCBI): domain Eukaryota; kingdom Metazoa; phylum Chordata; class Aves; order Psittaciformes; family Psittacidae; genus Brotogeris; species Brotogeris chrysoptera. Next base: position 32,297 of record JARCZZ010026691.1, read on the forward strand.
CTCTAGAGCTTAATTTCAACATAAAGTTTCTCTGATACAACTGTACTTCCTTCATTAATAAAGGATATCAACAAACACATGGGAAAAAAGTTATCATTTTAGAGGTAATGCTATCATGTTTCGATCAAGCTCTCCTATGATAAGGAACAAAGGAACAAAGAAGCTGTTAAAAGTGGACAAATACTTACAACTGGGAACTCACTTCCCAAATCTGAACCCTACGCCAGTGCACAGAGGGGCAAATTCTGCAGCCAAGGATCTTTGTTTTCTGCCCAGCTGCCCCTTCTCTAGGGGTGGAACAAGAACCCAGTGGACTATAAAAACAGATCTGCCCAAGCTTCCACAGGTATTTCTGCTAACTTGTAGTCTTAATGTGCACCATTTGTAGTATTTTAACCAGGGCACAGATGGGATCTATTGGCATCTACAAAAGTGCACCTATTGAGAAGAGAATTAAAATAGCAAGAGATCTAGAAGCCATTTGGCCTATCCTACAATACTGTAAAGAAAACTGAAAAACATTCCTTTGGTAAAGGAATTGAAGAAATATGATACAGAGGCATGAAAAAAAAATAAAAAAGGAAGATTACATGATATTCCAAAGGAAGCAACATGAAATTATATCCCCAGATGTGATAATATTATATATTATGACTACATACCCAGCAAAATGGAAGTTGTGACCTTAATGATTATACAGAAAAAGGTGCTGAACCAAAAAAAAAAAAAAAAGAAAGAAAGAAAAAAGAGAGAAGGGGAGATAAAGGACTTTAAAGCAAATCCAAACACAATATCCATCAATTCACCTGCTATTTGTTTCTGTCACACCTGCCAGTCAGTGATTTTTGATGAGAGATTGGAAGTGAGAGCATATGTGTCCGCTGGTGGAAGCCATGAAATTATTATTCCAGGAAACAGTATCTTGTGGGCAGGAGAGAATCAAGGGAAATGTTGCTGCTGAGACTTGAAAATGGAAATAAATGGAATGATTTTCAGCTATTCTTCTTGTTCTTCTTGTCATGCAATTTTCCATGACAAGAACTCTTGAAGCTATTGCTTTTGTTTAAAATTACAGACATTAAAGGGCAAAAACTGGCCCAACTTTGGCCCAAACCTCAGATATGTTTTGGAAACCATAACTTACACACATCTCTCACTTCAGTCAGTTATTGAGGGCACATAAGGGATGGGGATCAGTGCAAGGGAAATTTAACTTCAAATAGCTGTGCACTCCCTATATACCATCTCCTCTGTGCCCAGGTAATTTATAGCAGTTTCAAGAAATTATCTAATTTTTGTTTTCTATATTTCATATCAAGCAGAACATTTCCATGCCATAACATATTCAAACAGGCACTACTTACATCAGAACCTCTAAATAAGACCAGCATTTAATCCTTTTGCCAGTTTTCTCAGTGGTATATTACATAGTGATATTTCTCAGCAACCTTGCACACCTTATCAGTAAACCAATTAAAGGAGTGTTATTTAAACTTCTACATTCAATATTCAAGAAGAGTACGCTACTGATTTCCTCACTTCACCAGGTAGAAAAATGCAACAGCAATACCTGACTTACATTTCTTTATACAAAGATACTACAGATGCATTCCCACAGTCAGTCAATGTATCAAGCACTGTATACAGTAGGCATTTGGGTACCTACTTTCTTTGTCTAAATACCTGGGAAGAACTTGCACATAGCATAAACCTGGCTTGATGGACCTGCAAGCAATTCTGCAAAATAAATATGAAGTAAAGAATATTGGAAGAATAGGTTTATGCATTTTCCCTCCTGTCCTTTCCCTACTCTCAGGATAAGGAGAGTTTCTTTCTTTCTGTGTCCTTGCATATAAGGAGAGAAATCCTGGTTCCTTCAAATCTTTGTCAGAACTGTTCAATTCTGCAGATCTGACTTTTACACTAGGAGTATCAGTCTACTATAGTCCCACTGGGAGGTTTTGCTGAAGTCTACAGTCAGAGGTTCTATGATTTTTAAATTAAAAGTCAGAAGTTTCATTTACATAAATTTGTTTTGCCAAACACTACTCAAATATTGAAGCTAAGCATGGCAAAACAAACTTGATACTTGGGGATACTACATCCATCCTTTATATAGTGTATTGTGTCCTGAACAGGAGTGAATTGCAGTTCTGTGAGACATCATATAAAAGCAGTTTTTCTCAGTAACACACATGATTGAAGAAAAGCTTTTATGGAAGAGTCCATGGAAGCAGCAGTGGATGGCTCAGCCATGCATAGAAAGCAGGGTCCTATATCAGATATGAAGAAATGGTTTAGGGTGTTTTTAATGACTTGGAGCTCAGGAGCCTGAAAGGTCTTTCTAATGTTTATGTCCAAGAGATAGGTCATCTCACTGAGAAGTACTGAGCTCACGTGGAGACTCACTGATTTCAGTAAGTTTATAATAACATCCTTTATAGTTAAAATCCAGAAGTTACACAGACATACAGTTTAGGGCATCAGACAGGACTTCTGTGATGGTCTGCTCTGAGTGCCTGTATTATACAGTCATTTCCATCAAGAAATAACATCCTTATTGCCATATGAGTGGCACTACTGTTGATGTAAAAAATGTTTCACTGTGAGCAAAACATACACAATGCTGCCTTGAAAAGAGTAAAAGGAGGCTATTTAACTTCATTGTTCTGTACGTCTTTGTTGATTAATTCCTGGGTCAAGTGTATTTATTTTTAATATATGCACACAAGATGGAAGTCATTTTAACACATTTAAAATTAATCATATTCCTAAGAAGGGCTAGAGGGATCTTGTGGAGGTAATTAACATTATAAGAACAAAGTGACAATGCTTGAAAGCGCAATAGGAAACAATGTAAAAGAACAGCCACTATGCACAGTCATAACAAAGCTACTCTGTGGAGCATGGTTTCTTCAGAATCATGCAAGAGAACTATTTTGATGTGCAGTCTACACTAGGAAATAAGAAAAACAGAAAAGAAAATGAAACTCCATTATCCTTTGAAAATACATTTTCAATAAGCCTGCATCCACCACATGCTAACAAATATTTTTACTATTTTACAATTATTTCTATCCAGCTGCTTTAGGAATTAAAATGCATTTTCATCATACTGAAGATGGTCTCTAGGCCACTTGCCTGTCTGCAGCAAATTGAAGCTTGGAGCCTCTAAAGTTGTTTAACTGGCAACAGCATAAAATAAATCAAATGAATCGACACTATTAACAGTTGAAGCATGTATAAGTAAAACAAAAGGATCTATTTTCCTGGAGGAGTCATTCTGACCTCCTTTTGGTGCTACACTATTTTTAATCAAGCTCTGTGTCAGTTTAAGTTAAGGGAAAACTGTAGAAAAATTATCAGTGATTATTTTATTAACAAATGTATAACCCTTTCCCTAAAGCAATAAGGTTATATTACTTTATATACCCTTGAAATTAAGTTATTTGCCTAAGGTTGTCCTCAGAGATGAAATGTTATTATAAATTTGGGGGGTCCCATCATCCAGGCAAACAAGAACAGAATCAGAAATGCTGCAGAATATAAGGTAGTCATACAACAGACTATGCATTAAAATGTCTTCACAGAAATGCAAAATATTACTTTCAGTGGGAATAATTATGTACTATTTCAGGATCCTTAGAGAAACTTCTGATTTTTTGTTGGCATCACTAGGAAGAATAAGTCTTTCTTTGAAAGCTTAACACCAAAGAAGGTTAGATTAATTCTGATAAATCCAATGGTGACACAAGCAAGGAAAAAGAAGGCCAATGCTTCTATCTTGTCCATAAAAGATGAGCAAGAATCAACAATCAGTGGTGACTCATTCATTTTCATGGCCCAAGATACGCATCTCAACTTCAGCAAGAACATCATTCTCGTGCTTCACAATTTGCTATCACAGATTTTAAACAGATGATCTGGTCCAGTGCTATAAAAGAAAAAGAGAAAGGCTAGAGATTTACAGAGACACCAACATGGGAACCGCAGAAGCTGGAACAGCATCACTGCAGAATTATATGCAAAAAAAAGCATGCTCTGTCAATACAGAACAGGACAATGAGTCAGAAAATGCAGATTCCCTTTTGAGTGGTGTAATAGATTTCCAGTGACACCACGAACAATTATCAGCCGTATCCCTACAAGTCAGACCCCCATCACTAAGATGGCGGTAATACTCACCTACATCTTTCTCTTAGTAGAAAAAAAACATCTATTAGCATGTTTGCTATGCAGATGGCAGCCAAGCCAGATCTTAGCCTGGAATGTTTTTGTACTGCAATAATGTATTAATCAAGTGCAAAAGATGTGTGAATTTTCAAAATTAAATAGGCTCTCACAGAGGGTAAGTAAAATAACAGAGCAGCTATTAGGCAGAACAGTCTCCATCTTTATTAATTTGATTTTCTGCTTAACAGCTTAAGTTGTCTGATACCATGCCATCATTTTTAAAGTAGAATTGCAGTGCCACACAGATTGCAAATATATAGCAATATTCATGTTCTATGAACTCCTGCTGTCTGCATGAAGACAGTAATCCAGTTGCTTCTGCAAATTCAGTAATCAGACCAAATGCATATGTAAGAAGCAAAGTCTATTGAATCAGAGCTCTGCCTGAACTAATTTTCCAATACACTGATTAGCTAGCTGAGTGCATAGTCAATAGTATAGTGATGAGTGTACTGTAAAATTGATGAACAGACTGCAGTATTTTACTGTGTTTGTCAAGGATATTGGGATAAAAGGTGATTTTACATGAAGCTATTTGATAAAATGAGACTCCTTGAATAGTATATGCATATTAAATGAGTTCATTTTACTACTCATACCATGTAGTGGCTATTTGATAGGACAAACAGATAAAGAATTGCTTATTTCCAAAAGCAAAACAAAAACACAGACTGTTAAAAGTACTTGTGTGGATCTCACAGCCAAGCAGTAAAACTAATGCTACCGGGGCCTATAGACCTTTTATTTTAGTAAAATATGTGCTGTTTCAGTAAAAGTGTTTTCAGGTCTGTGACTTTTTTCTGTGACTCAAGATTCTGCCAAACTGAGAAGTAAATCAACCTGGGAGTAAATAGGCTTCTACCTCTCTGAGCACTTTTTAACCTACACATGAAGCTGATAGTAGTCTGCGTGCTATTCTCCTGATGGCAGAACTTGTCTTCACCTCCTTACTTGGCCCCTTATAAAATAGAGCAAACATCCCTGACAATGTACAACCTTACATCTACACCTCACCCTAGAGCTCTAGATAGCCCATTTCTCACCTCTTTGATGACATGAGAGCCTAAAGGATGACAGGTACTATGAATACTGACAGGTACATCATTTTAGATGAGACAATAACAAATCTGGTTTTAAGTGGATAAAATAACCATAACTGTGAGATTGCTGGTTGAGATTAGAAACCCGACAAGTCAAGCCCTACTACCAGCAAACTTTCAATGAACTGAAGGGCTGGACATTTGGCGTTTGGTTTTTTACCTTGGTATCTCATGAATAACCTAGAAAGAAGAACAGCAGCTCCTGACACATTAGACTTTGCTTTCTTACCATGTACCATTTTATGCGGACACATTGGTACCACATCAACAAGTCTAATGGCTTGTGAAAGGAAGGCAGCAAGGTGGTTTTGGCTTGCAGCTATCTCCCACAGGTAAAGAATAGGTTGACAGGGAATACTGGTAACAACCTTTCAAGTCTAAGTTAAAGGGACTGAACTAAACCCTCCTGATTTCCTTTGCCATGTGAAATTATGCAGTCACAAGTAGATTCCAAATTTTATAATGCCCCGGATGTTAGTTAGTATTATACTCTTGCTACATTATATGCTGAAGTTGAAAAAAAAGGTGCCTTAATGTTCTTTAAAAAACCCTAATCTCTTTTCCAGGAACTGTATAATAAATTGTACCCGCGTTACAAAATCTTTACTGTTTCTTCCTCTTTTGTTGCACGATTATTTCCTAAATGTAATAGCTGAGATTTAAATGTAATTATTTTTTCTTTATGATAAGCTAAGATTCACTAATGTAAAAATAATATAGTTCTTTCTTTTTTGTTGAGCAGTTAGTGGAAGTTTTTACTACTTGCTCATCATTTCCAGTCCTAAATTTTTTACTGAATCATAGCACTACGAACTAATGGGTGTAACTATAAAGTTTCAGAATCCTTTAGTTAAAACTCACTTTTCTGGTGTCTGCTAGATATACAGGGCATGTTTCAAACCTGGAAAACACAGAAGAGCAGGAAAGATCTCTGCACTGGATGATTAATAATCGACTGAGAAGTTGCCTTCACAAATGCAGTTTTTCTATCTGTTTTAAAACAGAGAAGGAGTAAAGCAAAGATTTCACTGTCCCTTTCAATTTTAACATTCTCCATTGTCACAGGCTTTCTTGCTCTTGATCTTTTTACTTTAACAACTGCAGCAAAGATGAGGAAGAAGCAGCCTATACAGGCTGACTGCTCATGAGGGTGGTATTCATCACCCCATGAACTTTCCCTGCATACTCAGGGGGCCTAGAGGCCTTCTGGGAGCTTTCTGATTCCTTAAAGATTTTCCCATTCCCTTTTTCCATGAAACTCAGACCATCTGCGTTTTCACTAGAGAACATCAGTGATCACATCATAGATGTGAACATGGCAGTCAGAACACTCAACCAAAATGCGGAGAGCAAGGTTCATTGTTGGTCTAGCATAGACGAGCGCTCAAACTTGCTTTTCTCACATTTTTTGCAAGTATCCTGCCCATCTGCATACTGGACAGAGCAATAGTTAGGTTTTGGGTTTATTTGGTTTGGGTTTTTTTAGACCTGTTTAAATTAATTCTTATTAAAGATGCATCAAATTCTGGACATCTATCTAGAACATTTGGTCATAGTTTTTTATCCTTGGATTACCATATGCATGGCAAGACTCTTCCATTCATGCCAACACCAGCTTTATCTTTGACCAGCTTTCCTGTCCTGAACAGAAATCACTACCAACTTAAACATCTGGTTAGAATCATGTTCTCTCTAAGTCACAAAACTGCAGGTAGGTACTGTAAAATAAATTTGGAAAACTGTGATTTTTATACTTCCATCAGAATGCTGTAATTGTCCCAGGTCTGATTTAGTTGATTCAATATTCTATTACACATGTGATGGTAATTATCTGATGTAATTCAACCCTCAGAATACAGTACGTTTGTACTACAGTACACTTAATATTTTCCCAGTTCTCTCAACTCATATTGGAGCCTAGGGTAACATATCTGTGCTCTTTGTGTTTGACATAGGGATAATTAGCACCCATAAACATCTTTGACAAGAAAAACTGAAATTCTTAAATAAATACATAGCAGCAGGGATTATAGCTATCTTCCATTTTAAACTCAATGAAAACTAACTTCAAAATGCAACCCTGGTATGACTGTGGTCTTTATTGACTCTAATACAAATTTCAAAACCAGAAATTAAATACGCTCTAATGTCTTTTTTTGGAAGTTGGCAGCAGAGGAGATGCTGTGATTACAGCCCATCTTTTAATAGGAACAGATTTGTTTTATCAGTAGTATTTGATGAGTATCCGATGACATCAGAAAGCAATTAAGCAAAATTCTGTAATAAAAACATGTGTATCTACCATTTACACTTGCAGGTAAAAAAACAAACTTGTATCTGAATTCATAAGAAGAGATTTCAAACCATGGATGCCTGTCTAACAACTTTTAGCTATTTTAAATCTTCTCTCTCTCATTCTTTTCAACTAATGAATAACTTTCCCTGAAGATTTTAGAATGTTGCGTTTGGATCTTAATCACACTTTGCTGACTTGATTCTTTATTCACCCATACAAAATGAATAACCACTCTGGATTTAGAAAAACATATTTAAATTAAATAAAACTGACAATCAAGATAGTCTTGCTGGTTCAAACCCTTAATTTCAATTAAATAAAATAATTGGCCAGCCATTGAGCACTCCGGGACTTTGTTAGTTTAAAACATGTCTTGCAGTGAAAAAAAGTCTTGTCACATTGCTCAAAATCTGAATTTGACTGTTCCAAACCTTGGAGGCTATTCAATAGGTGCAAGGGCAGCAGCATGAGGCACAAGACCACAGTATTTACTGCATATACTATGTACCATTCTTTAGAATTCTTAGAACTCTAGACAAATATTTACTCCATTACCTCCATATTTCACAGATGTAGGAAGAAATAAGGCACAGAAAGATCTGAGACTATGAATCAATATCAGATCTGAGAATATCCATCCTATAGACATGTGTCTTGACCAAAGCCTCACCACTGCCAGTATACTCCAACCCATTAAATGGAATAAAACATGAAGTGAATGTAATTATCTTTACGTAGGCACTACCAGGATTTTTAAAACTGGAAGAAGAAAATGTTTTCTATTTCTCAACTAACAAGTATCCTGTAGATTAAAGTCCACCAAGTAATAACTATTCTGAATCTAGTATCTTTCTATCTTTCTTCCTCTTCAGCTACAGAGTAACTCAACTGTTCCAGTAAATATTTTACAGAATATACTACTTGGATTTTAGACACGCATACTCTCCTGAGTATATTTAGCACTCTGCTCCACAACTGTCACTGGAAAGCAAAAATTAGTCAGGATGCCTAGTTTATACTTCTTTTATCATCCCATTGCTGTGCTGTCCTATATATATAAACCCTACGTTTCTGCTGTTTGCCTGGGAGGCACCATCGCATCCAGCGTAGATATCATCTTACAATACAGGCAGAGTTTTGTAATGTCACCTTCTTCATGGCACCCAGTACAATCCAGCCCCTAGGTCTTTTCCTATGTACAGGGAAATTGCAATATCTGTCTCAGGTTTTTCCTCTAAAATGATGATTCTTGGCTGCAACCATTGATAGTCTAATAGGATACTTCTGAATCCCTTCATAAAAAATGGCACCACTAACTTCCATAAAACTACTTGAAATCATAAAACCTTGAAAACTGGTAGCAATGGGATAAATTTTGTTTACCATGACTTACACAAGACTAAGTCATTTGAGCTGCATGTCCATGCATGTGCACACACTGTACCAGAAGAAATTTCTAACGCCCACAAAGTATCTGAAATTTTATACTTTCCACATTAACCAAATTAAAATCTAGGCTAAGTAAAATTTCTCTGCTAGAACCAATGAAACTACATTCTTTCAATTTTGTACAAAATTTACTTCATAATACAGGCTAGTGCTGTACATGCAGTATTCTGATAAAGCATGCCAGAACTGATTTTAATTAATTTCATTTTAATTTAACTAAATTAAGATAATCCACAGAAGCCCTAAATCTGGTATCATAATGAAATAAATCAGAAGTTATTTTACTCAAGACAGGGAGCTGGTGCAAAACCAGAATAAGATCAGAAGCAGGGTCACCAAATGTTTATTATCATTGAGAGGTTTGCAACACAGAGTCCAAACTAATCTAAACCAATACCAATTTGAAGTATTGGGCAATGCTATAACTTTTTCATATTTATAGATGTATTCAGACCTGGGTATAATTTTCAGAGGAGTATCCGGTGAGGAACCATATTTTACTGAAATAAAGTGTATAAAGCAAACAGTAATGTAAAGTGTTAGCCAACTGCTTGTTGAGAAATTATAAATCGTAACACAAGAAAAATTAATTCTTTTACAGATGGCAACTTATTCCAATAAATGAGTGGGAAAGTTGAGATCTTGAGTCTATGCCTAAAACTGAAATGAGATAAATCCCCTTCATCTGCTCCTGTACTGTGATGGGAAATACACAGGTATGTGTTTGGAAAGGCAGCCTTGCATTGTGACAAATGTATGATTTTCCCCAGATGAGTAGACGCTTTTAATGCTGTCTTGTAAGAATTATGGTATTGCAGAAGATGTTCTTTCAGTTTTCTAAATTGGCATTTAAGACCATGTATTAAATCAAGCTGTAAACACAATGTCATTCCAGCCAGAAGTCATTCTGACAATTATTTCCACACTAAATTTTTTCGGTAAATATGTATTTTTATTAGTTAGGGAAAGCAGCCAGTAATTGCTAGGAAAAAGAAATAAGGATGCCTGAATGAGATAATTCACAACAAATTCAATGTAGGAAGCTGTTTAGGTGGCTGGAGATCCTCGTGTTGAAGCAGAAAGTAAACCTCTTCAGCCTGCAGGAGTTCTGGAAAGCTGGCGCTATCCAGTTACTGCAAATGTGAACACTTAACCTGCTGTTCCTAAACCTGACTCTGAGATTCACACACAGCAGAGTTGTCAAGTGACCACTGATGACATTAAGCACTTCTTTTCAAAAGAACATCATTGCTCCATGGGTAGCTAAAAGAAACAGCAAGCCTGCAACAGCATCATCCAGCATCTCTCCACAATAGTAAAATTCAGTTACAGCATCACTGAAGCTCCCGATTACTGGTATTGTGCTTTACATATGGCTTCAGTAACTAAGTTGCCTTTCTTTTCTGTGTTTGCTCCAGTGAACCACAAAAACAAATAGCCTAGAAATTACAGAACTGTAAAATGCAATGACCTTGCTTTCATTTAAATCAATGAGAACAGATAGCCTAATGGTACTTGGTAATACAAAGCCTTTATTCCAGCTTCTTAACTTCAGTTTTTCACAGTAAAGGATGAGAACAAAAACCTTCGTGTAAATTAAATTTTCATGTTTAACAAAACAACTGATGAGCATTTTGTTATGCTTGTTTGGACTTTCCTGTGCCTAATAATGCACAAAACAGCTCCTGTTTTACTCCAGCGTGGATTCTCTGTTGCTTAAAGAGAGCTCAGCTGCAGCTTTTCCCCAGCTCAGACAGCATCTCTTTCTTCTACTCAAGATCACATTCGCATACAAGTTGTACAGACTTAGTATCTCTGAAACACTTCCACTACCATCAAATTAGATTGAACCTGAGAAATGGGATCATAATTTTTTAGGAAGAAAGACATCTCTTAGCCTACTTGTTCACGTTACAAACACAGTGACTACCTCCCAAGTACTTCTCAATATGCAGATAAACTCAGTTCCAGGTTCCTTTGTTATCAGATTTCAATGCTCATGTGCCTTAAAGAGTGTTCCCATCTGGTATCACCCTCAGGTTACTCATTTAAATGGGAATATGTAAATCTACAATGTATGCTGCCAGCACCTCTAGTAAGATGAATACTCTCCACTAACTGAGAGAACCTGAAACTATTAAAGAAATAATTTTCTGTGAATTCTGAGTAAATTTTCGTAATCTGTAAGCCAAATGGCTATTTGTTTTATCTGCCTTTTTATCTATTATTTTGATCTTGAGTCTTAATTTCTTCTGTCAAGTAACAATTCAAATCAAGCCAACATTGAATGTACCAACAAAGTTTTCAGTACCAGGAATGTGCTTTTCACATGTATCTCCCACTTTCCCCACATATCGTACCTCAGTTAGTAAAACAGAGTGATCTCAGAGAGGACTTGGATTTCCAGTTGAAGCTTTCCAGTTGAACTAAATGAGGAAACAGAAGGCTAGAAGCATACCTAATGTTCTCTCCACCCATGGAACAGGCTTGAGTTAATTCTACCTAAGGGTGCTGAAATGTGTATAGTATAAATATCAGATCCTCAAGATCAATTCTTCTGCTTTATAGACTTACTCCTACTGCATTGCCCTACTTGTTGCTGTAGACAGTCCCAAACACATAGAGTACTACTCTGGACAGAACTATGGGCAAACAACTTCAGACAGTTGACTTCAATTTGCGTATAGCAAACTTTCTGTCTATACAGGAAAAAAAATCTTTTCAGCTATCTGTTGTCAAAGGCACCTCTGCCAAGAACAGAGTTTATCAGAAACACATTGAGCATTCTCTTCAACTGCTCTCTCTGAGCTACAAGGGCTCTTTCATTGAATACAATGGATTTTGGATCAAGACTTTAAAAGCTAAGAGCACACAAAGCATCTGCATGTGCATACAAAGTCCTCTGCAGGCTTGACAATTTATCCATACAATCACACTGATGACTTCCCTGACAGATTTGATGTTTCTACCATAAACCATTTTTGATTAGTGGGACTAGGCATTACAGCTCACAGAGAAAGGGATCTATTACAATTAGGCAGGAGTAAATTATTTGCATTTCATAGTCTGAAAGCAAACTGCATACAGTGCTGGTTTAGCTCTTGGTGCAATCTTTTCCACAGGTGTGAGATATTGGAATCTTAATGCCTAATAAATTCTGTGAAATATAGCAGCACTCTGCAGTATGCAAGCTTTAGACAGCCGACGTATTTCGTCTGGCTGGCCACTTCCACATGTTTCCCACCCGTGCAGCTGACTGCACAGAAACAGGAGTGGAATACCAGCCAACCCAGGTAGCTGAAGACACTTTGAGTCTTACACCACACTGCCGCGTCCTCAGAACACCTTCGTGGTTTGATCAGTCTGCCTGACATCGAACATGATACTGTGGCCCGCTGCAGCAGACAGTAGAGTATGAACCCACTATCAAAGCAAGGATTATGATGTGAACTCCTGAAGCATGAAACCATGATGTCAACTGCAGAATGCTGCAGTGTGCTTTGGATACTGCTGCAAGAATTCTGCACCACCATGGATGTCAGCAGTGCTATCTGAGGTACAAATAAATTTAGGGTCCAGCCTTAGTCACCTTACATACAAATAATTTTCTTACATCTGTGTACTTACTTCTATTTACAGAGATGCCATGAACTTTTAATTCTACATTTCATCCGTGCAAAATCATCCCCTGAGGTCTGTGAATACTTTTACAACTCTCTACAAATTTGGCTTTAATGTTAAAACAAGATTGATCTTTCATGCCTCCTTGCAAAAGAGCAGCATCAGCCAAATATGCAAAAATGCTCACTTATGGAAAATGCAATGATTTTCAATGCAGTTTCTAGCCATCACCAACTTCTTCTGCAGTCCCCAATAATATGGAATACGAAGCCTTTTCTTGATAGTACTGCAGATCTTTCCTCACATAAACTCTTATCATCTGTCACTGGTGAAAAATGCACAAGCAGGAAAAGATAATGCAAATACTAAAACGCTGTCAGTTAAAATGTTTGAGAGTGCATGCTTCGGGATGATGAAAAAGCCCTTTTTGTATTGAAACTTAAGTGGTTATGTTCTAACTGGAACAAGAACAATATTTTTAATCCATGTTTGAAAGACCAAATTAAATCTGCTGCAGTCAGCCTTGGTAGGGATGTATCTATCAAATACGACTTTATTTTTTTTTTATGAGAAAGCTGCAAGTCCAAAGCTATGGAAACTCGTATGTCTGGTTTTCTGTAGACATTCATGGAGCGAGGGCAATCATTTCTAGCTCAAAAGAACATCCCCAAATACTAGGAGATCAAGAGAACAAAAAAGATCTCTTGCTATACATTCAATGATCTTCTTGAATAGAATCAGATTTCAACAACAGAATTTCAAACTCAAGCTCATTACAAATTCACAATACTTTTATAATAATGTATCGATGCATTATCTTACATCTTTCAGTTGGTTACAGTCCTACCAGCAACATCACTGTAGTATTTCTGGCACCATAGTTGTTTCCAGTACAAATTCCCTATTTTACAGGTATTAAAACTCAAGTATTTGGAATCCCATAAGCTTGAAACTTATTCTACAAGCTGTCAACTCAAACGCAATATATATTTTTCCTCCCTCAAAAATTCAATTTAAATTGGTTCCATCATTTTTTCTTATAGTATCTACAGAAGGGCATGAAATAAACATTTGACAGCTACTAAGAAAATACACGTTCTCAGAAAAGTCAAAGAAATCACAGCACTTAATTCACTGGCTGCTAGTTGTTTACCGCAGTCTGCTTTTAAATACACTAGCAAAAACATGAAATACGTATTATTTTTGCTTTACACAACAATTACTAAACATTTGTATTAAACATCATTCAAATTTCCTGAGGTAGTAAAAAGAGGTATTTGAATTCTAACACTTGCATGCATCTTGAATATATGTAAAATGCCTGCTGAATACAACAGCAAATATACCAGTAATTCCAGTAAGTTAAGAAAAATGTGGAAAAATGCAGAACTGTAGCACACATCACAAATTGAGATGTTCATGGCAAGCTGGTACTCAAACCCCTCTGAATTTGACAGCCAACTCCCTTAAAATTCTCAGCTAACAATGCTGGAGAAGGTCATGTGAAAAGATAAGGGCCAAAAAGAGAGAAAGACAAAAAAATTAACTATATATGAATAATCAGAAAGCAGGACCTGCTTCAAAAGTGAGACAGCCCCAAAGAGGATAAAGAGAACCCAGCAGAGGCCAAGGCCATCGATCTCTCGGTGTCTGTGGAAGTTTCTCCCATTTTTCTTATTCCTGAAATTACATATTTTCCTCATCAGTTCCAAGCAACAAAGATTTTTCATCCTTTTCTGCTATTTCCAAAAACTGGGGAAAATGTACAACATGCTTGATCTATTGACCACCTAAGTCAATAAGAAGACTGAAGGTCCAAAGTTTCTTCCTACTTTGGATGTGCAAGATGAATTCTGTCATGTGTAGACAGATAATCAAATTTTTAGATTACAAATATCAATCATGTGTTTTCATATCAGTCTTACCAGCTGAAACAGGGAAAACCTGAAGAGTCTTGTAAAAGATATGTATTTAGCTCCTTTCTGTATTTAGTTACATTTCTTTAGTTCCTTTCATTCTTTCTGTTGCTCAGACAGAAATCCAAATGTCCTTAGCGTGTCTAGTACTTGGTGGAAGGGATTTTAAAGCAACAAGAAAAAAAAGCTTATTAGAGGTACCTTACCTCTTGATGTAGCAAAGTTATTCGTATTCCTTTGAAAAGAAATGCTATGACTGAGACATCCTTTGCAACACCATAATAGAAACTTATCGTTTAGATCTTAACTCTCTGTGACACACAGAGTGTCAAACAATGGAACATGCTGAATTTGTGAACAGTATTAGTCATGCTTACCTCTGATTCTGCTTTTTTTCTAGCAAAGCCTGTTTAACACAGTTGTTCCTCAGCTCGCTTAGAAGATAACCAAATAATTAAAACTCTCTTTCAAAATTCCAGTCTCATTACATCCATACGTGCTATTTGTCTCTTTGGACCATTTCTAAATTCAGTGTCATTAACACTGCAAACTGATTACTAGAATGTCTAAAAGCATGTGGTGAGCTATTTTTTGAAGCTTGAAGAATAGGACTACATTTTAGAGGAAAAAAAATGTGAGCATTTCACTGAAATACTGTTTGTCATCATCAAAACATGAAGCTTCAGAGAGTGCACTATATAAAAGAGCAGAGCAAGAACACTGCACTGAAAAACTAATGAAAGTGAAACATATTGATTTATTCCTAATTAGAAACTGTGGTTGACTAGGACAGGAAGGTTTCACTGAAGATTCATTACAGGGAATTCTGTTACATTGTTTTTCTTGGAAATATTTCTAAGATCAAGGATGCAACACCCTGGAAATTAATAGAATGGGAAAAGAGGAAAGAAAGGGGAGGTTTCAGTGACTCTTCACACAAAAGGCTGACATAAAGGAAAAAAATAAAAAGCAGGCCTGCTTGGGTTATTAAATCGTTGCTTGATGAAAATATAAAGCACAGGGACTACAGTCATTCAGTTCAGATTTAACCGATTTTCTTTGCATTTTGTGGGAAACAATACTTGATATAGGCTGTTAACATGGTTTTTTGTAGGCTTTGGGCTGGGACTTCACCTAAGGTAAATTCACTGAAAGGAAGGAAAAGGGATTCTAACTCCTCCGGCCAAGACCTATAGACAAAGCAGTTTTCCAAAAGTAAGCTATGCCACCCAGGAGCAGAGCTGGCTGGAGTAATCTAACTTTGGAGGCATGCAGTGTAGATCACTACATCTAAGCCAGTCATTCAAGTCTTCCTTTCTATGACACATACATCGTACCTTACCTAGACATCCTAGGACAAAGATGAGCTATGTGCCATGCCAAGGGCTATAGTAACTATCTAAAATGTAAAAGTATTCATCAATATATGCAGATTAGCCCCATCCCTGGTGTCTACAAATAAGAAATCATATCACTGTGCATGCTGCTAAGAGGATTCCTGCAATACCTTTTACAAACAGCCCTGTCCAGTATACCCATAGCTGTTTCTTATCTCATTGTACCCTGAGAGTCTGAAAAAATGCCAATGAAAGTTGCTGAAAAACTCCAATTAGTTTCTGAACAGTATGCAGGTCTTAATTATCAGTTCTGGAGCACGATGGAGAATAAGCTGCATAGAGATGTCACAGCTATCAGCTGGCATCTTCAGTAGAGAAAGAAACCTGTTTCCATTTATCTAGTTCTTCCAAGGACATCAGTGCACGGATCCAAAGGACAAGTAAACTACAGAGCTACGTTAAGACACAGATACCTAGCAAATCAATAGCTGAGTCAGAGATCTAACTCAAGAGAAATATGTCATTTCCTTCCCCATGACCACTGATTTATAACAGCATAGGTAGCTGCAGTATAGTTTCAAAAACTACGTGAAAATATATGTTGTGAGGTATGACTGTCAAGCTCACAGAATCTAGATATATGAATCAAAAAATTGTGCTTGCCTTCCTCCTTTTGCCTCTAACTATGGGTTACATTATTCTCCTCCTTCCATATTTTTGTTTCACCATCTCCAAGACGGTAACTTACTTCCCCACCATCTACAGTACTGCCTAATTTACAGTTGCAAAGTGCTTTGAGACCGCTGCATGAAAGTATGGGGAAACATAAAATGCTCGTTTCTAAGCTTATCATTACTATGAAACAAAATAGATATTTCTAAGCCATATTGGGAATATATTATTTTAATTTTCACTGCTTTGACATTGTGTTGTGTTTCCATTTTAGAGTATTTATGGGATTTATCATATTCTCCATTTATAAAGGCTATGCTTTCAGGTTTGTAGCAACATGAGATAAGAGATTTCTTGCAATTATTGTGAAGAAGAAAAGGCATTAGAACTGGCTGCTTGTTTTATATCTCAGGAAGGATGGAGAAAGCAAAGAAAAAGAAATTGCAAGGCTTTTCTAGTCTTTCTGTGGAGAGATGCCTCTGATAGAAAAGCAGAGTTTCTGGGTGCCCTATTAAACCAAAGACATATCATTGCAGCCTCCATTTTAATTCCGAAGGAGGGCAAAATAAGTAAGAGGTTAGAATGAGAATCTAAACTTAGACAAATATTTCCTTTAGTTTTGAGGCCAAAAAGTTTCTGAAGTTTATTTCTCTTTCACAGAGAGAATTTAGAGCTCAGACACACTGACTGGAATAGAAGACTAATCAGTCAGAAAGAACAAATAAATTTTGTGTCTGCCGCTGTTAGTGGGGAAAATAATTGAAAGCATGACTGCTTATGTGGCTCCTCTACAACTTCAAAAGTGTACAAAATCACAGAAAAGGGAATGCCATCTGTTTGTTGTTAGGGTCATGTCTTTTATTTTCCTACTTATACTCCCACTGAAAGCAATGAGAAGTTTTCAATCCCCCATAATGAAAATGACATAATTTTATTTTGTCTTCTATATTCAGGTTACAGTAGGCTTTACTATGCATCTTCCTCTCCTCCTGAGTATGTTAAGTCTTTGTTAACTAGCACCTTTGAACATTATCTATAAAATAGAACAATAGTGGCAAAAATGGTCACCACCTTGTAAGAGAAGGAATGTGACCATAAGGAGAAATAGCGGACCTCCCAGAGGTCTGAATGTTTGCATCAAGAAGATTATTAAAAACAAAGCCACTGCAATAACACAGAATGTGCCCTTGGCATAATGAAAGCAAGATGTAAAAATGTGTTGGTGAGAAGGGCAGCTTTGAAGCAGCTGCAGCCCAAGCTCTATAATAATATCCAAAGGAGGATATGCTGGTAATGGAAGTGTGCCTTGTCTAACTTCAGCTATTCATCTCAAGGGGTGATTTACAAGGTGATAAAAGGTTCCAAGCTGCAAAAGGTACTTTAGGCAGTTAAAAAGCAGCTTTTTATGACCATTTCTTCTGTACAGTACATGTTGTTTCATTAATCAAATGCTTATTCTATTAAAACACCAACTCTTTTAGCTGGGGGGACAACAACTTTTACTACCAAGAAATGGCATTAAAAGCCACAAACTTCCCAGCTAAGCCTTTGTAATGATTCTAACACAGCCCAAGTGTGGCTGTCTCCAGCAGGATACCTGAACGGCATGTCTGCCCTGCTTCACTCCTTGGCAAGTTTCTCAGCATGCTTCAGTTCTCAAGGCCATGTCACCTTTTCCAAGCAAAAAAGCTTGCAACGCACATGTGTATTCCCTAAACCAGAGCAAAACAGGCATCTCACATTAAATCTGATTCTCCCAGCATTAAATTGCTCATTAAATGAGCATTAAAAGGCAAGCACGGCTGTGGCAAAGGGAAAGATTCCACTCACAAAGACGACCATTGCAATGCTTTAAAAAATACCAGCTTTTTTGTTTCCTAGAGGCCCCAAATCCGGCACTCACAAGAAGACTTACAGATCTGGGGACCTGAGGTGTGAACTAAAATAAATAAATAAACATTAAAAAACCTTTTGTTAACTCTTTTTAGTCCCCGAAAAGCTTTCCCAAACCAAGGGTGCCACAGACCACTGACTAGGACAGTCCCTTGGTTTTCTACTCCCTAAATCATCAGGTTGACAAAGAAAGGAAAGTGATTCTTTAGATTGTAAATCTAGCCCCAAAGAAAAAAGTATTTAGATTCTTACACCCTCTTCTACCAAAGAAATAATGAAGTGCAACTCAAACAGGCAGACAAAATTGCAGTACAAGCTCCTGTTCGTAGTCATAAACTTTTCAATCAGCTTAGGCCTGGAAATGTTAAGCACAGAAGTAGAATGAAACAACAGATATTTGGAGTCTACACAGTTGGACTTAGACAGTGGGTGGGAAGGAGGGGATGGGGAAAAGACCTGGTTGGTTATTTAAACAGCAAGCACAGTGACCAACAAGCAATTTAAACTCACATTTTAATGTATTTAAAATGTTAAAATATTGACTATACTAATAAAGAAGGAAAAAAGAATTATGATAACACAGCAACTGCCAGGGGCTTATAAGTCTAAATCCACATGGAATTAAGTTTAAATGAAATCAATGCAGATACATTATAAAACAAACACTGTTAAAATAATTTAAAATTACCAATTCTGTACCACGTTTCAAAGCTACTGCTGAAGTTTGGGTTGTTTTGTTAAAACGTTTAACCAAAATCCTGTAAATGCTTGTGCATTTACTTAAAAATAAGTCAAAATAAATATGTTTCAGAAAACATAGCATAATAGCATTAATGAAATGTAAATGAAAGACATCAGATACTTAAATATTCCAATACATCAGATACCAAGATCTTAACACAAGACAAACAGATTTTTCTATTCAGATAAACAAGAATAGTTGACATTATGCTGTGAAGTGGTAGTTTCGATATCAGTACAGAACGATCATATATTATTACAAGTTCAAATCCACCCCCACTGATGGATTATCAACATTTCAACCAAGACTTTTGTGGGAAAGCTGTACTTACTATTACCTCACTGAGCTTTGGACAAACTTTTTGAAGTTTGTAAATTACTATTTTGCACTGTTGCCTGACAATAGAACAGGAGACTTGCATTAAAACATGCCATTCATCACTCTGTATAACTTGCTTAATTTGCTTGTGAAAGCAGTCTGTGTCACAGTAAGAGGCGAGGTCTCACAGCTGTTGCTCAGGATTCGGAAGGATTAACTTATACCACAGCACGGTGGTTACAAGGGAATTCTTTCAAAAGCACAACTTAGTGGCTGAAAAAAAAAAAAAATCTATATATTTTAGTACAAACTATACAACTCCAAAGTTACATGGCCAGATAGAGGCCAGTTCAGAGCCTGACCTGGATAAGCCTTGATAAAACTAAGTGGCTACTGCATTGTATTACCCATCAAAATGACCCACCAGCAGGTCCTCCCTGCATACACAATGCCCCCAAACTCCCCTTTCAGTCGATGAGCTGTGATCAAACCACTATGGAAAGAAGTTCTCTTGTCTCAGCCTATGTCACATACACATGTACCTATCCTTAAGGCTACAGTCTTTCACTACCAGCTACACCTCCTGATTTCTCTACACAGTGTAGAACCATGGAAATTCTCACAACATCTCCCTATAGCCAGGTAAAGAACCTTGGACATCTGAGATACAGCATGGACCTTTCTGCACATTCTCCTTGACACCCAAAAAAATCACAGATGCACTTAGGAGCACATGGTAGAAGCTGTTAATTCCCGGTCATGTTTCAAACCACAAATCACTGATAATTTTCTGGAAAGCAGAATAGAAAACAAAAGGAGATCACTTTCGCCTCTCTGAATACTGTTCCCTTAAGCAGATTTTCCTCTTACTACTCATATTTTCATGAGGGAGTCCAGACTACCAGATTCCACGTATAATGACTATTCAGTTGAATGTCAAATGTTCTAGCAAGACGTTTCCCGGTGGAGGTTCATTATACAGCAGAAAACATGGAGAGAGTTTAAAGTCTATCCTCACCTCTCAGATCACCAGCCACAGATATCTCCACTTTCCAAATCACTTTTGCGGAAGTGATTTAAGTTTTGAAGAATCCACAATATTCCCCTTAGCCTGCTTGCGTTACTCTTGGGAAGAGCATATAAGGTTAGGTTGTATCCTGGGTTCAGCAGGCTGCTATCTGAAGGCTGCTGTTCTACGTTATTTGTAAAAATAAAGAAATAAATAAACCCTTTCTTAAAACAAAATTTGTCATTTTCTTTTTCTGCTGTCCTGAGAAATACTTCATAGCAAAAACTTAGTAGTTGCTGTCACACAAGTCTTGATTGATTATTAGGAAAGAAGACAGAGTCAAAAATCAGTATCTAGCCCTTGCTGTATGTGTCTTTGCCCACAGGAGGTACTGATCTGGAGGGAACAGACTGCTTACATTCATGTTTAAAATCAATTTTAGCACGAAATACATGAGATTGGCCAAAGAAAATATTTAGCAGGATTAAAACAATCTTTTACATTTACATTTTGCCAATCTGTTAACAGCTGTACTACCTAAATGTTAAAAAAAGTCTCTCATTTCTGCAGAGTCAACAGCTCTCTGCTTTCTCAGGAATATTTTAGAGCCACAAATTGTGTCGTGTTTTTGCCCAGGTACACAAACATCAAAAGACTACGACACAGCAAATTAGAAAAATAATTGCTTTCAATTTCTCTTCTACTCTGCATACTACTTATACTGCAAGTAACTCAGGTGGCAAAGTCAACAGAAGCCTATCTTTCAACCTCAAATATAGTCATAACTTCTAATTAAATGTAAGCTAAATTAATCTAAATGAATCACTCTTTGACCTAAATATAATGTAAGGGTAAATGATAAGCTCAGGTTGTTTTACTATTGCTCCTGAATGGTTCATGTAAAGTGAATAAACAGAAAAATGGAAAGTGTCCCCTTTTCATAACAAACTTACAAAATACCATAGATGGGACTAGTGACTGTATCCTTCATATCCAGTCTCAGCAGAAGATGAGGAGAATACTTGAGACACAATTCAAAACCCATTCACAGTATCACATGCTCATGACCTTCTGCTCAAACGGGGAAGTTCAGTAAACCACAAGTGGAGCTGCACAGCTGGCAATCCAGCAGGATCTGTTTTTGGTTTTTACATTAATCAGCAGGCTGATCCCCTTCTGACTCACCCCACAACCCCCTGGAAAATTCTTTATTTGTAAAGGGATAATTCTTAAACTGCTCCTCAATAGGGGTAATTATCTCCACTTTCTACATGTAATTAAACCAAGGAACACAAGAGCTAAGTCACTGCCAGGGGTCATACTGAAAGCCAAGAAGAGAATATGGTGGTTTTCCTCTGGAGTAGCTGCTTAAATGTTAAAAAACATGTCAGCTGAGAAAAAGAACACAAAAATCCAGGTAAAAAAACAGTGAGCAGAGTCATGAATTATGATTTGGCAGTAGTAGGTCCACTGCAGAAGCTTTGTCTCTTTTATCCTCATGGTACTTGGGATAAAATACAAAATAATTCAGCACCAGTCTCCTTGATAAATCAAGCACTAGAAAAGCCCTTAATGCAGTGTTAACTAGAAGATGATAAATTTGCCATAGGAAGTACAATGACATTAAAAATCAGGAGTCCTATGAGCAAGAAGTTCAACTTTTGTCCACACTTGCTACACCCAAACTTCAATGATTTTTAATCAGAATTTCTTCATGTGATACTAGCATATAGTTAAGTTCTGCTTTTCATTAGATGAGATTCTCAAAAGCACAAAAACTCTCCTCCCTGGCAGCAGAAAGTCAGTTGTTTAAATCTCATGAATGAAATTGCATTTCTTCTGAGAAATAACTTGAAGAAGCTTTCAGACATAATACGATTTTGGATTAGATGTCCTGGAATTTATCATTATAACAGATACAGGGTAGCTGGCTGTCATGGGTTCAGCAGTAGCAGTCATTTCTCTCCTCCTTGGTAGCTGGTGCAGCGCTGTGTTTTTGATTTTGGTAGCTGGAGCAGCGCTGATAACACCAGTGTTTTCAGTTACTGCAGGGTAATGTTTTGGTCTGGCCAAGGTCTTTCTGAGTCTCACGCTATGCCAGGGAGGAGGGGAGCCGGGAGGAAGCAGAGACAGGACACCTGACCCAAACTGACCA
>JARCZZ010026693.1:0-10215 GCA_030323915.1 Brotogeris chrysoptera
CACCCCCTGACAGCGCCTCAGCACCCTCACAGGGAACAGCTTCTGCCCAAGAGCTCATCTCAGTCTCCCCTCTGGCACTTAAAGCCATTCCCCTTGGCCTGGCCCTACAGGCCCTTGGCCAAAGCAAGGATGCTCTCTGCAGAGTGCTGCTTTCCACGAGCCAAAACCTGCACCCAGGATCCCACCAGCTGCGTTGGAACAAGAGGATGGTTCTCGAGCCCTGCGCCATCCTGGTGCGGTACAGACCTAGCCCGCAGGTCCATGGGCAATCTCCAAAGCATCTGCCAAAGGCAAGCAAGAACAGCAAACCTATTGCTGAACCCTTGGTCTCTGCCTTGCCTGCATCCCTCAGTGCCTCAAGCACCTCCTTCCGCAGCAGCATTTGGTGTGGGGTTTGTTCCTCAGAGCAGACACTCCAGGCAAGACCCTGCTGTGCCTGTGTTCTGGGATCTACTGTCCCCGTTAGCGCACGGAGAACTATGGGGCGCATGGAAAATGAGGTGTCACAGCATTTCAGCCTATGGTACATGCAATTCCTTCCTGGGGAGGAGATGACAGCCCTGGGATAAAGAATAAGCTGTGTAAGCTCTGCTTATCAAGACCACAACGAAATACAAAGACTCCTGCTTAGGTCGTTTGGAAAGAGCTCTGTTTGGAGGAGCTCTGATTCAAAGCCCCACAAGCACACACCAGCCAGTTTGGAAGTCCCTCCTCAGCACATTGAGTTTAATTGGTACAGGATGTTCTAGCACCCTGTCACTTGAAAGCAAAACAGCTCTGGAAACAGCACATAGTGCTTGTTACCCACCAGATCTTTGGAGGAACACAGGGGAAATAGAAGGGAAAAAGCCCCAAAAACACAACAAAAGTTAAGCCCGACCAAAGGCATCTTGACAAATTACAACGTGTAGCAAATGAGGAGGCAGTTTGCCAATGAGGATTTCTAGTAACGCCATAAATCAAGCAAGCAACGTTAGGGCACTGTACCAGAAGGCATTAAAAAGGCCTCCAGTGACACATAACCTTCAAATTCATTATCCATCCATTTGTCTCGCAGAGCCTATCCACCAAAGCACTCCTCGTTGGATGCTGTCACTGGGGGTATAACGGAGGGCAGCAAGTTGTGTGTCCAGCTGGGGCTCTGTATTAACTAAGTGCTGAAAGCCAAGCGGGATTATCCATCAGCACAGGGCAGGGGCTCTCATTGGAACTGATGGCGATGGAAGCAGGGCTGGGCTTGTAGAACACAAACAGAGCTTTCAAAGGCAGTGAACATTTGCATGGTGCTGGAAGGCAGAGCTGGCTCCAGCTGAAGGAGCAGTACTTATCCCTATGGTCAGAGCCACTGACATCCGTACAGTAAGCACGGCTTTGGGGACAAGACTTTGCTGCTGCATTCCCTGCATCTTACAGAGGCAGAAACTGCTTCAGACTCAAAGAGGGCAGATTTGGGTGGGATGAAAGGACAGGTTCTTCTCTGTGAGGGTGCTGAGGCGCTGGCACAGGGTGCCCAGAGAAGCTGTGGCTGCCCCATCCCTGGCAGTGCTCAAGGCCAGGTTGGACACAGGGGCTTGGAGCACTCTGCTCTATGGAAGGGGTCCCTGCAATGGCAGGGTTGAAGCTGGAGGAGCTTTAAGGTCCCTTCAACCCAAACCATTCCGTGATTCCATGATTCCAAACACAGGAGTTTTACAACCTTTTCTTCTGACCTTGTGTAGCCCAAGGCTTTGACTCAACCATCCCCACAGCAGAAGGCAGAGCTCTTCTCAGCTATGGCAATGTTGGATGAAAGGTCCATCAAATCCATTGGCCCTTCCCAAAAAGGCCCACAATGCGCCATAAATGAGCACTGCAGGATGGGAGCATGGGCTGGAACTGGACCATGTCTTGCAGGAGGACATGCAATCCCCATACGTGGATGCCTCAAGCAACAATGAATTAACCACAGCCTTCAGCACATTGTTCCAATGGTTCATGAACCTCCATCTGCCAGATTAGCATCCTATTTCCGCTGGAAGAGTTCCCCCCACTTCAACATCCAGCCACTGGAGCTCATTAGAGGTTCATCTGTTGGTTAAGGAGTGTTCTGATGTCAAGTTAAATCTGAGGATAAGGAAATCATATAGGAAATATCCAGGGATCACTGTTCCCAGTGTCCTAGATTGCATAGACCATAACGACAACCACTCTGCAAAGCAAACCAGGAGTAACCTGACACTAAGGCTGGGTGGAAGAGCCCAAGTGAAAATATGAGGAACCTCAGAATATCCAATTTTCAACATTTTTTCCCATTTTCGTAACAGCAGACAACTTTTTTTCATGGAAATCTGCAATACCAAGCAGTTTTCCACCCAAACCCAAAGGTTTTCCAGTTGGAAATGGCCTCTCACCCACTCAGGGGAGTTGCTCTGTACACAGTTGCGCTAATGATGACTGATTTCTTATGGACTTGTGCCTAAGTTTCCCATACTGCTGTACTCCCCATGGGCCCCGAACACCTCCTCTTCATCCCAAAGCACTTCCAGACCCTTCCCCACTCCTGCAGGTCTCCCCCTGCTCCTTCCAGATCCCACCAACGCAGCCAATGCACATTCCCTGGCTGGAAAACAACCGCTGGTTGCACAAAGCTCTCTTGAGAAAGAGGCTTTGGAGAGGAGCTGAGATGAGGAATGGGATGATCTTTATTCCAGCCCATGATCCATCACACGTACTCTGTGTCCCGAGGACAGCAGAAGCACAAAGGCACCACATCTTCAGAGGTTTCTAATTCCATGTAAAGGCTATTAGGGGAATAACCTGGAATACAGCCTTTAGGAAATACTTCCCTGGGGTGTAAAGCATCTCCTGATGAGTATTTGAACAAGACCAAGGCATCAGCTCCATCATTCACTGAAAAGCCTGAGCTTTTGAAGGGAATAGGTGGTTTGGGGAACCACAGAAGCCCTTTGCCATTCCGGGTGGAAGCACACCATTTTCAAATGGGACATTTGCTCTCACTCCCTGACCACAAAGCTGGGACTGTGGTTGGAAGCTTTCAGCACTGTATGGGGAATAGGAATGAATAATAAGAAATTCCCATTCTTACACTAAGCGCCAACGAAAATGCCCTGGGTTTGTGTTCAGGGGAGATTCCCATCTGCTTGGGATGGAGGTGACCTATCCAGGCTTAGTTTAGCTCATGGTGTCTTCAGGCAGAGTCCAAACAGGACAAGATCTGGAGCAATTTGGGACACAGTGGTCCCAGATGAGAGGTTGTAGGCAGGCAGGGATTTGATCTGCAGCAGGGATTCCATGTGCAGCAGAGATTCAGTCTGCAGCAGGGATTCCATGTGCAGCAGGGATTTGATCTGCAGCAGGGATTCAATCTGCAGCAGGGATTCAATCTGCAGCAGGGATTCCATGTGTAGCAGGGATTCCATGTGCAGCAGGGATTCCATGTGCAGCAGGGATTTGATCTGCAGCAGGGATTCCATGTGCAGCAGGGATTCAATCTGCAGCATGGATTCGATCTTCAGGAATGACCCTGGAGGTCCTAGTGAAGGTCCCAACAAGCAGAAAGCTGTGGAAGAGCTCTTCATGCAAGGCCACAGCAAAAAAGGCAATAGAAGCAGAATAGTAACTTCTGTATATGCCCCTTAGCATCCCTGTATCCCTGTTCCTTGCCCTCTGCCTGCCCACACTGATGGTCCACATGTCCTAACAGGATTCCCTTGAGGTTTCTCTCTCATTGCCCACACCCCCCGCCCTTCTTTGCCAGGATGATAGGGGCAGGGCACACACAGAACCCTCTACCTGCAGTGTGGGACCTTAAAACTGCACGTGAAGTGGCAAGATTACATCTACAGTGCCACAAGCAGCAAGGTCCTTACTTTAAACAGGACCTGATGGTGTTTCCACAGCACAGAGCAGGACAGAGGTGAGGAGGGGTTGGTTTCCCTTGCATTTAATCAGGGATGTGACAGTGAACCCTGCCAAAGGTCAGGATGCCAGGGGCATCCTCACAGCAAAACATCAGCAGCGCAACAGCCACGCTTAGTGCCTGATGGAGCGGGAAAGGAACTGAATCTCCAAGTAGATGCAGAACCAGTAACCTCAAAAATCCAGAGGAAGCAGCCAAATAGACATAAACCCAGGGAAATTCCATGAAACACGGCCTGACTTCACCAAAACACAGCTAAAACCTGACCCGACCAAACTGAAACCCAATACACCACCACTGAGCTGGAAAGAGGGACCCATCCCAAGCGATAATGAGCGTAAATCAGTATTTAGTTTGCAATGTTTTCTCCCCTCAACGTCGGGTTTATACGATCCCACTGGAATGGCTGCAAAGCCACTTCCATCTGCAGGGGAACACTGAGTTCTGGGTCCAAAAGGCTCCGTTTCTGCCACTTGACATGGAGGGAGTCTCTAGGAAGGGCTCCAAGCACAGCACACGCACAATTATCTCCTCCTTCGTACTCTTTAGCACCACCCGAACCATTTCTCCAGTAGAAGTATCCCAGCTTTTCCCATGGATACAAGGATACCAAGGTGGGGAAAGCCCTGATCTAATCCCAACCCCTATTTTCTCGATGGGAACAACGGCACACGCACGACTTCGGATCATCTGAAAGTGATTCTGATGGTGAGGAGAAGTTCCGCATCTCGCTCTTCGCTTGCACATTGCAAGCACACAAAGGCATCTGCAAGAGGCAGCCACGTTCTCTCACATGAAGTTATAAACTACCCCAATGAACTCCTTTAGATATATATACACATATATATATATATAAAGAAATCCTATACAAGGAGGAGGATTTGTTAAGTGCTGGAAGGAGAGAAACGGGTTGTTTTTCCTATCAGTCTGAGAGGAGGGGAAATGGCATCCAAGAGCCAGCATGAACCATTCCATTGTGGTAGAAACAGAGGAGGATACAAACTCCCTTCCATGGCCAAAGTGGAAGGCAAAGGGCTCTGCTATTTACCTATTTCAGTTTGCCAGTTTCAGCAAGGCAAGAAAAAAAGCCACTTTGGTGATGAATGAGGTGAAACTCTTCCCCTCGTTTCAGACATTGCATTGGTGTAATGTGCTCCAAGCCTTGATAGTGACAGACGGGGCTGCCCCAACATCTACAGCCTTGAAGATCTTTAAACCTGCATCTTTAAGCTCTTACAGACCAGTGCGGGCTATGCCACTGCTCAGACCTGTAAAATGCTCAGTTTCATTCCTAATACGTACTAATAGCAATAAAACCTGAAAATGCAATATCAAAAAGAGCTGCAGGAAACCTGGAGAGGGGGTTGGGACAAGGGATGGAGGGCCAGGCCAAGGGGAATGGCTTTAAGCTGCCAGAGGGGAGACTGAGATGAGCTCTGAGGCAGAAGCTGTTCCCTGTGAGGGTGCTGAGGCGCTGTCAGGGGGTGCCCAGAGAAGCTGTGGCTGCCCCATCCCTGGCAGTGCTCAAGGTCAGGTTGGACACAGGGGCTTGGAGCACCCTGCTCTATGGAAGGTGTCCCCGCCTGTGGCAGGGGATGGAACTCCCAACAGAAACCACTCTGGGATTCGCAGAAGTTTCTTCATTTTGTCACTCTTCCAGACTAGCACAAACCAGACCTAGCAGAGTTACCAGGGGAAGGCTTTCCATGCCCATTAAAAGGTCCTGTTTAGGCTGGGTTTTCCCCATTCCCTATTCTTTATTAACATCAAACATTAATCACTGAAGATGTTACATTTACCTCCCAGCTACCGGGGAAAGAAGAGAAAGACTTAGTACAGGGGGACTAATACACTCCTCCTATGATCTCCCACTGGAAACACTCTAATAAGAGAACTTTCTTTATACACTTTAGCTGTTACTCAGCTAATTCGTCCAGTATGTGCCATTACGCCTTTGCACAAGTCTACTTGCTAAAATTAAATAGCATGCATTATTAAATCTAATATCTTGCAGAATCCTATTATATCAACAGTCCCACTTTCATCAAATGAAAAGAGAGAGATGAAATACAGCCTTATAATTATACAAATGATCACACTCCTCTTCAGACAATTGGGACTGAAAAATTTTCCATTGACTGGAAATAAAGTTTCATATTAAAGCTGATATGACTGAACAACATTATTTACTCCAGCTTAGCACTAAGTATTACCCATTTGGGGGGTAAAAAACCCAAAAATAATAGCAAAAAGCCCCACAACTTTTGGCCTGGGTGAATTAGGTGGGGTTTTCTCATACAAATACAACCAATACCTACCTGGTAAAGCAATGCACTCCTGATTCCTAGGTTCCCACTGGCAGTTTTGATCCATGGCACAGCTTTTACAACTTGTCTTTTTGTTACAGTAATAGGCAGGGTTATCCTTAGGGCAATTGTCATAGACAGTAATAGGAACCTACAAGAAACAGCACAGATGAGGCTTTTTCCCATCCAAACAACGGCAATTTGTAACAGCCATCCTTACTACATTAAACTTCGCAGTTCAGACCTACAAAGCAACCTATGCATTCAAAAGCTGCGACACCGGGCATAGCCTGTGCTCTGTACCCAAGGTATTCCCCCAAGCCACCATTATACATTATCCTTACCAGAGCTTCTACAAAAGGGTTAAGTTTTTCCTTAAGGAACACTCTACTAATAGCAAACCCAACTGAGGTGCCTTACCGACAACCACACCATCATGGAACCTCCACCTCTTCCCCTACCCATGGCCATCCTTCCAACATAAAGGGAAGAAGCCCACCAAAAGCCCTTGGACCAACTTGAAAGCAGTTTAGAGCTAGAAATAACAAAACGAGGGTCATAATACTAACAGACGGGCATCTGCTATTTCCAATTCATTTCAACTACAGAAGAATTAGAGAGACTTTACCTGTTCCTCCGTGCAGTTGTTGTGTATTGAGACGCACTGGTCAGTGCACCATTGGCAGTTGTTTGTATTGGCTGTACAGCTATAGCAGTCTGTAATCTGATCACATTTTTCACTGTCTACAGCTATTAAAGAAAAAAACCTGCATGACCAAAAACAGGCATTTCCTGACAGAGCTCTAAGAACTTGATTACATACAGCAAAAGATACAACCAAACAGTAGCGCCTGTGGATTTTCCGTTATCAGCTACTTGGTAAATCAGATGCTCTCGTGTGATTGAACTGATAGAAAAGCACATTCATTTGCAGCATCTATCAGTTTTAGTGCCTGAGGAGCAGTAAAACACCACCACAAAACGCACCAAGATACGCAAGCATGTTCAGTCAGCGCCCATGCAAATGATGCCAGAAGACAATCCACAAGGAAAATGAACATCTCCCACTATGCTGCAGCAAGCCTGGCCTTCAATTACATGGAGCGTTTTCATGCAAAGCCTGAACTTTCCACTTCATCTTTCCAGTGGCTTATTGCCTGTGTATCGTGAAAATTTATTGTACATTGAGAGCCCATCAAAGCAATGTCTCTTTACATCAATTTCTACTAAATAATTAAAGACTGGCATCTATTCCGGAATCAAGGTTCGTATAATTCAATCCAAAGCAAGGAACGCAGCAGGTTAAAGCACCGAGAAGTTATCTAGAAATTATCATAAGGGAGAACATAGGAATTGGACCTTAAAGCATTCTTTTTGTATGCCCTTATTATAGTCCCGCAGAAGGAAAAATAAAGTAACTTTTTAAAACACTATTCCTGCTGTCTGCCCTGAAGAGCACGGGATAACGCTGCAGGACCCAACTCATCCTCCCTTGCCCCACAGTGCCCATCAGAGAATTGCTGCCTCTCACAAGGCCAGTTCTTGGAGCAAACATCTACAGAGCAATGGTCCACGCTTGATTCCTGACTGATGATGTCTCTTTAGGATGGGAAAGCAAGCACAAGCAGTATGGTAGGAAACAAATCCAATGAGCAAGCAGCTTCGGGAGGAGTGAGAGATGGAAATATATCCACATCACTGCAGGCGCTTGGTCAGAGGAAAGTCTCCCAGGGCATGTATGGAAGCACAGCCCCATTATCTTACACTCGGCCTGATAATGGCATACAACTACTATAAGGCAAAATTTAGGAAAGAAAAGGACCCTATATGCCTTTTGGAAAGAGAAACGTGGCACATACCTGGCTTGGGAGGACAGTCTTCAAAGACCTTTTGCTGCTGCTTTATGGATGCCATTTCCCAAGGGATGCAGTGAGGGGGGACTCTGACCCACACACACCTGACACCACGACCTGCTCTCACGCAGGCGGTTTCGTTGTCAAAAGCTTCACATTTCTCAGGTGTGTACTTCAGGATGTCACTCAGGAGGAGGCTGTTGAAGCCTCCAAACACGTACATGGTGCTAGACAAAACAGAAGGGATAAAAACTCACATCTGTGTTTGTAGACCACGCGCTGCTCCTCATCAATGTGATCCAAGGTGTGAGCAAAGTGGTTTACGACACTCCAGAATGTATAAATCCAAATAAACAGCTCATGGTCAGGGAAGACACCAAAGGAAAGGTCAGTCATGTTCCACTATTTCGGAGAACCCACAAAGTCTCAACACAAGGGTGCTGCAACAGGTTCGAACCTATCCGAGCTCATGGACCAACCCTCCCCATCAGCCAAACCTCTGAGTGGCACCTCATCAATGGGACTGCGCACGAAATGCTGCAGGAGTGCAAGATCCTCCTGCAAAGAACAGTGGCAAGAGAGGGAGGAAGGCTAAAAATGAGGGAGATGGTTTCACACCATTAAACCAGAGTGCAGAAACTGTGACGAAACTGCTCAGTGTCGTCGCATCTCCCTATGCCACTGTGACAAAAGCAGTTATTTTCATGGCTGTTAGAGCAAAGAGTCATTGTGTCCACCAGAAGAAAAACCAAACCACCACCAAACCCCAACAGCAAATAATACTCAGGGGAGGGGGAAGATGGGTTTTTTTAAGCAAAAATGCCGCCCCAAAAGCCTCTGTGCACCCACGCTTGTAAAATATACATTTAAAAGAGAGTGAAAAAGAGTCACTGTAACTGAAAAGAAAGGGTTTGGTTGAATAAGTAGTATTTATTAATACGATTTTCATCCTATTTTCGGATGAAAAGAACTGATGCAAAGGCTTAGCTGTCCTTCATGGAAGTAAGTGTACGGTTGGCATTCAGTACACCGAACGAAGTAGGTATTGAGTGAGTTTTCAGAAGCAAAAAGAGTATCTAGAAGCAAACCCTCTTTTCCAAGGCAGCGACAGTTATCTGCCTGGCTTAAACTGAGCTTTAAATAATGTTAGCGATTTACAGAAAGTATCCTCAAAGGATAAAGGAACCAGAACAAAAGACTCCTACGAAATATCACTCCTCAAGCTTGGTTCCACAGACTCAAACACAATAACAGATGTTCAGCCGAAAGCACAGATATTATTACAGTGATGTAATGCTTAACAACAGAAATCTCACCTATCATTTCATACTGTACCTCACATGAATGTAAAGAAGAATCACACAGGATAAGCTATGTAAAGTGAAATAGGGACAGATTTAGAAAGCATGAGGGAAGATCAAAGTTGCCACTGCAGCTAATGTAGAAATATGAAATAAATGAAATCACAAAATTATGAGATAAATAAGGAATAGAAACATGGAAAAAACCCCACAGATTTTAGAAAGAACTGAGCTGAAACAGTTTGGTCCACTGAAGAAGGACTGACAGGAACAGGTAGATACTAAAGACATAACAAGAGTGAAGATCTGGGAGCTTCGAGAGGTTTGCAAGAGATCTCAAGCCCCCGGTCTCAGTGTTAATGATCTACACGCATACATTTGCTGAGGTATGAAAAATGCCAACAGCTCACAGCTTATCTGCAACCTTACCTGTTGTACAGCACAGCAGAATGTCCAAACCTGTTCACATCGTGATGGAGACCCGGGCGAGGAAGGACATGCCACCGATCACATGCTAGGATGAAATAAAAGCTCGTGTTAGAATAGTTCCTCAGGATAAGTCATGACTCAACTTATGTAGCACATCTGTTCCCGAAAGATCCCAAAACACTCGGGATCTCCTGCACTTGGGTTCACGACAACCCCACGGAACACTCCAGGCGTGGGGAAGAGTGGCTGGAAAGCTGGTCATGGAAAAAAGACCTGGGGGTGTTGGTTAACAGTGGCTGAACATGAGCAGCTTGTGTCCAAGCAGCCAAGAAGCCAGTGGCATCCTGGCCTGGATCAGCACCAGTGCGGCAGCAGGACCAGGGCAGTGGTTGCGCCCTTTCACTGGG
>JARCZZ010026694.1:13411-24847 GCA_030323915.1 Brotogeris chrysoptera
TATTGCTCTTTTTCCTTGCCCTTTTGAGCTGCCCAATTAAATACTGGTGATCCAGATATCATGCACTTGACTGTTATCACCTAAAATAGATTTGGGCAGACCCTGAATCCCAAAGAAGCTATGCTTAGATACGTTGTTCTTGGGTTACCACTGGGAAGTGCATCATTAGAAAACCAAGAAAATGAAGTTAAAAGCCGTGCAAGACTGCAGCTGGGACTGAGGTCAGGATGTCTTCTTCCCTCAAGCAGGTGACAGAGCGTTAGGCTACTCTGCACTCAGCTGCCCCATATCCCACTGCAGCCAAAATTCTTCCAAGACAACTCAGTTCTGGTGTCTCATTTCACAGGGCAAAGATGGTGGGGGCTACTTTCAACTAACTTCAGCAATTTTCAACTTCTGTATGAAATCCACTCCATTTGAATAAGCATCCTCCAGTCAGGAGAGACAGGGAGGTCTTCGCACACTGACTCACAGCAGCAATCTGAGATACCTGTTTTAGAAAAGGGTGAATCATCTGCTGGTGGTGCATCTGTAGCTTCTATATACGGATACCTGGATTAGTTGTTGGATGCCTGCCTTTTAGATTATGAGTTTGGTGCAATGAATTCCACACCTGGATTTTAATAAGGAGAGCCCTCAACTCTCCAGCAGCAACCCACAAAAGTGCAGGCTTGGAGTGCTCAGAGCAAGAAACATGTCATCTAAGGCATCTTGATGGCTTTGGGTTGTGACTCAGCTTCCTTGTTCAGAGCTAAGGAGGTGCAAAATGCCCCAAGAATTACTGGAAACTTGGAACTGGAAAATTTTAGATGTGTTTGACAGATATGAGTACTTTCGGGTTTTTTTGCAGGAGATTATAAACTTCTGGAAATTATTGCCATAGGATGTTGTGGCAGCAGACAGCATCAGTGGGTTCACAGAGGGTTTAGAGAGACTCACGATAAACATGGTCCCTAACCAGCTGGTAAAAGCAGAGGTCTGCCTTCTGACACAGACAAACACATAAGATTTGTGAACACAGGTCTGAGAGGAGCAGACTTCAAACAGCCCCCAGGCTTGCAGGCTCCCCCTAAACAGCCTCTCCATTTGCCACTGACGGGGAAGGTGAAGTGGGGCAGGGTGGATGATTGGTATGAAACCTTCACACCATTCTCAGGCAGGTACAGCAAGATGAGGAATAGTTGCCAATAGTTACCCTGCTCTAAATTCCACTCTTGTGACAGCCCCTGACTAAGCACCCTAACACAGAGGGCTGGAATCACAGCCCCAGGATCCTAACTGGCTTTGGAGGCAGCACTCCTATTCCTCCGTGTCGTTCCTTCCAGATCTTCCAGTTCACATCCTCCACTCTTTGTTTTTAATACTCCGAGCTTTTGAGAAGTCGAGCCATCAAATTATCGAGATGTCTGGTGGCACACAATAAATATTGAATCTTTGGGAATGAAACTCATAACTCAGTTTGCTACTTCTAGCTAACGAGCCCATCTCAAACTCATAAATGAATATGTTTTTTGAACTAATGACCACATAACATGCTGTTATTGATGTTGTGGAAGATACTGCAGACACATGGGAGTTTTCAGGAAATATCAAGGCTCTTTAGAACCGCTCCTAACAATGCAGTAGCTTTGTTTTAATATCCGTGTGGGATTTATTTTCTGTGTTTATGAGATTTTTCTTTGTCTCTAATCTGTCCAATTCCAATTAAGGTGAGTCATACGGAGGCAGATCAAAAGGGATTGTATTAGAGAAGAATCAAAAAAGGATTTTTTTGTTTCACAGAAATTATCAATATCACTACTAGCTTTTATTTGGATTCAGAAAGGTGAAAAATAGAAGGAATAAGTTCCTAGTCCTTTTGGATTTATCTGAAGAGGGACAAAAAGCCGTGATCTCCCAGCTGTCTTGCATGGCTGCTTGTTTGTGAAGCAGTTTTCTCTTTCAGCCTTGGCAGTGTTTTCCTTCCTTCCTTATTTGACTCCTTCCATCATAATCAGCACTTCTGCCCACAAATACAGCTGAAGTGTCTTTTCTAAGCTACAGCTAGAAGCATTTCATTTTGAAAATACCCAAACCAGAACATTGCAAAATGGCCAGAACATTTATTTATTTTTTTTACCCTCTTAAGATGATATTTCTTGTTTCAGGCAACATTCCAATTATGATGACCACATTTTCTGCTGGCAAGAGGTCCCCTCAGTGGAATTTAGCTTGGCAGAAGGATGATACACTCTTATACCTCTTTGGCTGGACCAGCCTGGAGTCTGAGTCACTACTAATGCATTTGTTTGGTTCCCACTCTGTGATTGGCTTCTTACATGATATTGTGCAGGTCTCCTAATCCTCCAGAAATTGGTGCAGATGCTGCTTTCCTCCTTCCCTGCTTTTCTGCTGTGCTGTATGGAGGAGAGACTTCACATTCCACATCTAGCGCAGGGGAGCCAGAGTGTGGTTAGGGATGGTATAACCCAAATGGTTGCAGTAGGAACATACTGTATTACCTGTATTAAGAGTTCGGCCATTCCTGTTTCTGTGAGGTTCACAAGGCTGATCCTCAGGCCATCCCACAGCCTTTTGAGAGAAACCAGAGCAGAATAGTATCCTGTCCTTTACTGCTGTAGCACCCTTGCAGAACCGAACACTCAGGCAATGAGAGTCATTGAAGCCCTGAAACTAAAGGACCCTCTCCCAGAAGATGCTCACACAGGCTTTTCTGTCAAGAGACTTAAATCAGTTCTAACTGTACATTTAAATACTTAATGCTTTTAAATGATTGATGGGTTGAGGTACAGCTCTCTTAATATCTTGTTTGTTCTATGTATCCTCATCTTCATGTCTTGAGCTAACAGAACAGCACAGACTAATAATAAATGCTTTTGCCATGGGAACTGGACACATTTAATTCCTTAGCAGCATGTTACTGTCAGCTCCTTCTTCTACCTGAGCAGGTACAAGACATACTGCAAGGATCACTAATTTCCTGACACATCTTTGTCAGTAACCAGCTCAGCTGAATTTTTCCTGTCTGCCTGAGCTACTTTTGTTCAACCACAGTATCATGTTGTGCTGTGATGTCCATTCAGTTGGAAGAACCTTTCTCTGTCTGTTGCCCAGCCCTGCACTGCCACCCAGCAGCACAGTTACTAAGCTGGGAGCAAAGGTGAACTCTAAGCTCAGTGAATGCTAGAGACAGTCTCTTTGCCCTTTAGTTGCACAATAAAATACACATCCCCTCTGAACAGCCAGCACATACAGATATCTCTAACCCAAATGTTTGCCTGGTCATAGTGTGTGGTGTCAGTGCCAGTGGTCTCCGATCTTATCTGGTCTCCAAGAGGTAGAGCAGACAGCTTTCCTGGCCTCCTGGCATCAGCTCTAGCACAAAAGGTGAGACCACACACAAACTTACAAACATGCTTGCTGTTTATTGCCATGCTTAAATGCATAGGACTGCTTAAGGCATATAAAATATAAATATTTATAAGGCGAGTCTGGGATCAGGCATTGCATCTTTCATGCAAACTCCACTTCAGAGCACATTAGCCTTCTTAATTTAATAATGAACTCACTTCTCTTCTGTAAAAGGCTACTGGAGAGAAAAGAATCCATTTCTGCTCATGAGGTAGGACAGTGCAGCAGTAAAAGAGAGCAGTTATAAGTGAGTTACTTAAAGATAATCCACCCCCTTAGAGATGGTTCACCCTGTCCTCAGTTAAAAATACGGAGACACTCTAGATTAGCTGGCATAGGTAGTGCCTCCCAGTAAAAGCTCAGATCTATAACTCCTGAAAAAGTGCCTCCTTCCTCCTGTATTTGGAAATAGCTTTTCCATGGTTGAGAGGACAGGGTGAGGCAGCTTTTCCTTTTGGAGGAGGTGGGGATACCAATGCAAAAATGTTCAGACTGCACGATAGGGATTACAAGGGTATCATCTCTGAGAAACAGGCAGCAGAGGCTGAGAAATCACCTGGCTGCTGAAGAGCTGTTTGGCTGAGGCAACGGGGAGCTAATTCCAGTTGCAGGGCATAATAGATAACAAATGGCACCCTGACCGTTGCTGGCAGGATGTCTATTGCAGTGACATAAACAAATAAAGAGAGAAGGCACTTGGCAGTGCAAAACCCCCAGCAAAGTGTATGCAGAGCATGATCAGTCAATAAGGGCTGCACATGCCTCTGATTTCCCAAATGGCAGTTCTTTAATAAGCTGGATAAGAAACTTGGCTTTGTGAAACAACCTGTAGCACTTCACTTAGCGTTTAAATCCACAGCTACTGACCCTTCTTTACCAGCATGTCAGTGTGGCGTTTTCATGCTTTCCTGATGGTATATACTCTTTATCATATGAACTACAAACCACCATCTGTTTTAAGTTCATAGTTCTGTGTGGGACTTCTGAATGGTTTAGAAACCTAACATATGCTAGCCTACTCACTTGTCGACCTCCCTTCCACCATCACAGGTAATAGCTACACAGCCAGTTGTCAAGCACAGTGGCACAACCCTCTCAATTTTCCCCACAGTGTTATGTGGTGAATGAAATTATTCTTCATTTGGTTCCTTCTAAAAAGCCAACTCCTCCCGTTTTCTTGCTTATACTAGTCAGATCCCGCCATGTTTCCTGGTTCCTCTGCATCTGACCATCATGTAGGTCAGTGCATTGGGCTACTGGCAGATCAGTCTGACTGGGTCCTCTCTCCCTGCTGACTGCTCTAGTCATGCTGAAAGCCAACGCTCCTGGTAAAACAGGGAACAAGACCTGGGGCATTCTGCAGTACAGAAGGGTCCATATAATGGTGATCAGGAGCCCACAGACTTCTCTGCTACAGTGTCCCTTTACCCAACCCTTATTCCCAGCCACTTTGGCTGCTCAGGGCAGGAGCCTCTTTGGAAGGTCAGACTCCATGAAGGGAAAACAGCAGGGTTGGAATTAGGAAGAGTTTCAGAGTACTCACCCTTTTCCTCCATTGTGGGCACCCAAGATGATAAACACTCCTTTCTCCAGGCTTGCTGGCTGGTGTTAAATTCAGGCTTGCCAGCTACACACCGGCTACAGCTCAGACTTCTCTGGAGACCCTGACTCTGCAGTCAGCAAAAGTGTTTCCTCTTTCAGCAGCAGGAGACCAAGACTCATCTGGGTGAAACCAGGGAAAACCAACCAAGACCATTGGCAAAGCTGCCAAACTCAGCCAGTGCTGCTCACAAAGGAGCCAGACTAATTGAGACCTGCTGAAGGAGTAGACTATCTCATTAGCCACATGTATAGGAAAGCCCCAAGCAAGCAAACCTTTTCATGAGCAACCTGTGCAGCATGCCACATGGCTAAGATCCCAGAGAACTCTCTCCTGGTTTGAAAGCTTGGGCCACCCCACTCTGCTATGTTCCATACGCAGCAGAGATGTAATTTGCTAGCTGCTGGATGCCATTCAGTTATGGTGCTCCTTTTGATCCTTCTAGAGTCTGCAAGAAACTGTTCTTCATCAGCAGGCAGGCTGGACATTACCACACAGCTCTTGGAAGAGGTCATCACATATGAGACAGCTGGACCACCAGGAAAAACCTCTGCATGTCTAGATTTAGTTCGGTAGTGTTAGAGTGTTAGAAGGAATATCCTGAAGACAGAAATGCTGGGACAGGACAAAAGTCCATGGATACCATTAAAGATCAAGAACAAGAACTGGTCAACTTTCCATGGATCCTATTAAAAATCAGGAACCAGAATTTGTCTACCTGAATTTGTTGCATGCTTATGGATCTCTAAAGGTTATAACTGAATAGTTTTGGTCTAAAGGGGAGGCAGGAATAGTGGTCATACAGTTGGTTACAAGCCCATATACATGCTTTAAAAATGGAAGCAAATTACATCTCCATGGATGGAGAGATCCAGGGAACAGCAACTGATGGGGTGTCCCTAACAGCCTGCAAAACACAAAGGAGAGCTGTGGCAGGGAGGCTTTCTTTGTATCACATGTAGGCTGTTAGACCAGTTGGAGTAGATAAATGTTGACTCCATCCATTTAAAGATGATGGTGATAGTGTGCCCAAGTACTGATCCGCCCAGCTTAGTCCCTGTGAATTTGAGCCCATCTCATGCCACAGTATCACATATTCTTCCAAGGACACATATCTTCCCCCACCCCAGGAAAGCGCTCCCCCCTGGTATCATAAACACCAGCTTTGTGCAAGTTTGTGTGTTTAAGCTATATGTTTCTATAGATTGGATGGAGAAATATTTATCAGAAGGCATCACAGGCCAAAGACAAGAAAGATAGATGCTAAGAAGATAATATGTGGAAGTTGCCCAAGAAGATACTATGTGAAAGTTTCCCAAGGACTGATAAGCTTTGGAAACAGCTAATCCTAGTGAATTTGCAAGAACTGGTAGACTAGGAGAACTAATGCTCTGCAAGGCTGCCAGCGCACATTAGCATCTACAACAGGTTGTATAACTTGGATCACACCCAGCAGGGCAGTGGCTGCTATACGCAGATAAAGAATAGAGAGTTATGTATACACCTGGTGAAACAAAGTGCCCTCTGAAGGAATTTCTGAAGGCCTACCTAGAAGGCAGTGGTGCATGAGGATGGCCTCTGCTTCTGAGTGTGCACGTTGGGGCTGGCCTCCAAATGACTGCTCCAGCTAATAAGTGAATGTGAATAAGCAGTATACGTGAATAATTACCTGCTATTACTAGCAACACCTTGATTCTATTAACAACAAGAGCTAATGAATAAAATCTATTTAAAGAAATAGCAGTTTGAAGTCTGTGTTTTCCTGTGATACTATCCCCTATCAAGGAAAAAGGAATTTATGCCACCTGCTTGGGAAAAACCTGCTCAAGACAGTGTGACACTCATACCTCTTCATGGTAAGACCTGAAGCTAGGACAGACGGTGTTAGCACAGCACAGCTTCTTTGTCCAAACAAGCCACTAGCCATTAAATGATTTGTTGGATTCCCAGTCAAATCCTTGCCATTGCTTGCCAGAGGCAATTGGTGACTGTGGGGAATACATTCCTTCTGCTAAAATGTGCTATATGAAATTAAGCAAAATCCAGTCCTGAGGCTGGACTTGACAGGAACCATGTGCATGTTTGTAAGGGAGAGATCTGTTCAAAGGGAGAAGGTCCCACATAAAAGCCAGCTAACTGTCAGCTCTGTCACCCACACATTGTCTTCTCTGCATGCTTCAGTGCTTGGCTGGGGACCATAAACTGCCAGACACAACTGTGCCACTTAGTCCCTCTACAGGCATGGGTCATTCTTGAGTCTGCTTATTTTTGTAAAGCATCTCCATAGGTGATGCCTTGTGCCTGCCACTGATGTCCAGAGAGACTATGCAGACTCAGCACTTCTAATGCAGAAACCCAAACAAGTGTTGCAGGTTACACTGCTGAATAAAAAAGACCCATAAGATTTTATCTTGTAAGCATCCCCCTCAGTCTGTCTCCAGGTAACCTGCATGTCCATCTTTACAGGGCCGTCAAGTTTGTACTTCCACTTAAGGAACAGTCAGATTTCTCCATCTAGAAAAAGAATATGAGATTGTTTAAATAACTATTGCAGCAAAACTAGCTTTCTTGAGTCAGACCAAAAGTGTCTTCTGACTAACCACAGCCAGCAGCACATGCTTAGGGGCCTGTAGAAGTAGTCAGATTGTATCTGTATTTTTAATAACTACCAACAGCTTCATCCACTGTGAAGCACTCCTTGCATGTAAGTGCTGAAAGGCTCGAGCTAGACCACAGAGTCTTGCAGCTCCTACCCTAGAGAGAGTTTATAACCCAAGAGGCAAAACCCCCTCATACAGATGCAGGCACAGAGTTGCCTTGCGAGAGGCAGCCCAAAGTATTCGTGGCAGAGCTGAGAATCCAATGCAGTCTCTTGACATTCTATTACATATTTTGAAAACCATCTGTCCAAAACATGCTGGAAAAGATTAAACTAAACCAACAAAGGCTTTGACAGGTGAAACTTCCTTCCAGATTTTCTGGTGGTGGTCCAGCCTTGATCACTGAAACTTCACATGCACACCCGACCTCTGCGAGCACAGTGCCAACACACGCCTAGCTGAAACACCATTCAAGCACAATTTTCTGCTTAGTGAGCATGTTTCCTGTTGTCTCCAGTAACTCCTTCAGTCCCAGAGCAGCAATATCAGCAACACCATGATTTACTAGGACATGGAGTAGAGTTCTTCCAGTGTTCCATCCCTCCCCATTGTTATCACTGATGAGGTCCTGGCTTTGAGAGCTTTCTGGGTTCTGGCAGCAAGAGCAGGCACCCCCAATGAGCTGTGGTCAGCAGACATTTGCAATCAGCAGCTGACTTCTCACTGTCACCTGCCTGCTGGGGCAGACCATGAAGTGCTTTGCTTTTATGCCTAGCACCTCACTCTAAGGGCAAAAGTATGTCCCCCAGCCTGTGGGACCTCCTGAGCCCACGCGTTGCCTGCAGCTGTTGGATTTATTTAACGCCCAAGTAAAAGAAGCCAAATTGGGTGAGATCAAAGAACAGGGGGAAAGTGAGCTGTCTCAGCGCTGCTTAAATTGTATTAGTCATGATTTTTACTCATTCAGAGTCCTCAAAGCTAACTTTCCTTTTTTTCTCCTCTTATCTCGTTCATCTGAGTGAAACACGGGCAATGTTTATTCTGCTGAGACAGTCCCGGAAACTGCATTTAGCTTTGACACTTTCGCCTATACCTCAGACTTCAAGGAAAACCTGTGGGGTGTCAGTACCTGAAAAGCTAAAGGGACTCCTTTCCAAACCTCTCTGCCAGTGCCAAAACAGTATAAAATCCCTACACTTCAAGCAGAAGTGCTCCTGTTTGAGAAAGCAACATGCCTTTCCCTCTACCTCCCCTGCACATCCGCAAGCAGGATAGCTGATGGCATGGCTCCTGTGCTCTCTGAAGTTTCCAAACCACTGCTGCCAGTGACCCAAGCAGATGCCACCTCTGGTGGCATGGAGAAAGCCATAGGGTAGGAAGTAAGAGTTCTACAAGGCTCTATCACCAGACTTGCAGAAAACAGCAAGAACCTTAAGATTAAATCCCATTACTTTAGGAGTTAAATTAATTACAGTGCAGCTGGAGTGGGTGGGGGAACATGTATGAAGTAATTAACAATACGCCTACTCAAGTTAAACCCCAGTGACATCCACTCCCTCCCCTCAGAGAAGTGTCTCCAGTCTGGGCCTATTTGCAACACGGTGAACGTACCATGTCCTCCACCGGTGGGGTAGAAATTCCCAACTCCGCTTCCCCTCTGCCAGTCCCATGAGGATAAAAATGTTCATTATTTTTTTTCACCTCATGCATGAAGCATGAACTGGACAGGGGCTCAAGAAGTTTGGATGCTCATTTCCAGTCCGCCACTGACCACCTAAGCAACCTCAGCCATGCCTTCTTGGTTCCTTCTTCACAAGGACTAATCCCCACCCCATTGCGCCTTGTGCAATATACGCTTGCTGCAGCTTATGTGGTATTGCTGCACCCATTAAAGGAATAAATGGATCTTCCCTAGATGGACGGAAGCTCAAAGATCAAACATCTGCAATTTTCCCTCAGATAGGGCATCCTGCCAACCAC
This sequence comes from Brotogeris chrysoptera, assembly GCA_030323915.1. Taxonomy (NCBI): domain Eukaryota; kingdom Metazoa; phylum Chordata; class Aves; order Psittaciformes; family Psittacidae; genus Brotogeris; species Brotogeris chrysoptera. Next base: position 23,003 of record JARCZZ010026694.1, read on the forward strand.
TGCTGGGACATAGTCACTGACAAAAGTGCCAGATTCCCTGTTTGCCTTCAAACACCAGAGAGTTGCTGCATCTTTGGCTGACCACAGAAACAGGAGAACAGTAAACTTCATGGGTGATAAGACTGATGCCAGGCAACACGGAAACCAGGTGATTGATGCACACCCCATGATCTCTGACATGGGAAGAGCAAGGGGTTACTTAAGTTAAATGACCTGAGCAGGCACTGCCAGCACACAAACAACCGCTAATGCTGAAATCACCCAACTAAGATAGCAACTCAGGGACAGACGTCATCCAAGGGTGGCCTCAGCCCCCAGCTCCTCAGATGACACTTCTTGAGCTCTGCCCCTTCACCCCAGTATCTGCAAGGTCATCAGCTGAGAGATATTCCTGGCTTGGCCAAAGAGACCCCACAGCAGACCTGCTCTGGCATAGGGAAGAGCCTAGAGATTGACTAACAAGTTCTTCAGAGGCCTAAGAAAGTAAACTCTCCTATGCCCCTAGAAGAAGGCACAAAGGCACTTCAAATAACACCTGTGTATCCAGAACTAATTCATAAACAAGCAGAGAAATAGTACATAGGAGGTCAGACAGCCACATCATCATCAGAAGAGAGATTTTCACAAGCCTTCATTGCATGTAAGGCCATGGAGAAGGGCACCGTTTTCCCCAAGGGCAGGGGACTTTTCATGTGCCAAAACCACTTGCAGGCTCTGGAGCTTCAGGATTGCTTCAGGTTCCTCTTTCTCACTACCCAGAGCACATCTATTCCCAGAAAAGAGATGGAAACGAGGGAGAAAACAAAAGATAACTCCCTACTCAAAAAGCATGCTTACTTTCCTGAGCACAGGCCATGCATTGCTTTGCTCCCCTTCCCCTACACAGTACCAGTTGTAATAGTTAGTTTCCAAATATATCTGCTTCCCCTTTCCTCTAGCAGCTGCTTTACCGGCTTTGAACAACTGCCAAAGCCACAAGCAGAATTTCTGAGGCTTAATCTCTAAACCTACACTGGAGTTTTGCTGCAGCCCATCATTTCCCTAGCACATAATATCAGCAACACCCTGTGTACTTTCACCCCCCCAAAAAAACTTCCAGAAGCTCCTTTCCCAGCAGGCTCCTTTTATAGGAGAGCCCTACTGCCCCGCTGCCCTCTATCCCATACGAGTCCTATTCGGAAGAGGCTGGGGCTCAGTCTACTTTTCCTCAGTAGAAAAATGACAAGCTTGTGCTAATTTCAGTACAAACTCCCCAAAATGCCCAGGCTGAACCCATAACTATGCCTAAAAGAAATCTGTTAACATGTTTGAGTGAGCATAAGAGGATGATCCACCACCGTAGCCTTGCATAGAACATCCAGCCCAAGGTTTACATATGTAGAAACTGTTTTTGGGAAACCTGCTAAAGATACCGTGAAGCACACAGTTCTCAGAGTGCGTGGTCTCTATTTTTTTTCTGGAAATCAGGATCAGAGAGGATTTTATGACTGTTGGTTGGAGTTTTTTTCCTTAGATTTTTCTGAGTTCTGCTCTTGGGAACTTGCTGGTAATCACTAGCTGTTTGGCCAGCAAAGGTGGGGAAAGGAACAGCTCTGAATCCACAGATTCTCAGGCAATCCTACAGGTACAGGAAATTCTACAGGAATCCCAGGCACAGCTCCAGGTTGGGCAGAGAAATGATTCAGAGCAGCCCTGTGCAGAAGTACTTGGGGGTGTTGGTTGATGAGAAAATGAACACTAGCCGGTGGCGTGTGCTCACAGCCCAGAAAGCCAACCGTATCCTGGGCTGCATCAAAAGGAGAGTGACCAGCAGGTCGAGGGAGGTGATCCTGCCCCTCTACTCTG
>JARCZZ010026695.1:0-16476 GCA_030323915.1 Brotogeris chrysoptera
AGCAGCCTTCCAGTATCTGAAGGGGGCCTACAAGGATGCTGGGGAGGGACTCTTCATTAGGGACTGTAGTGATAGGATAAGGGGTAACGGGTTCAAACTTAACCAGGGGAAGTTTAGATTGGCTATGAGGAATAAATTCTTTACTGTAAGGGTGGTGAGGCACTGGAATGTGTTTCTCAGGTAAGTTGTGAATGCTCCATTGCTGGCAGTGTTCAAGGCTGGCTTGGACAGAGCCTTGGGTGGCATGGTTTAGTGGGCGGTGACCCTGTCCATGGCAGGGGGTTGGAACTAGATGATCTTAAGGTCCTTTCCAACCCTAACTATTCTATGATTCTATGAAAACCTTGGAGAAACCCAGGTAGATAAAGTCCATCACCCCACATCAGCTGGGCAGATAGGTTCATCAAGCACAATTTGCCCCTTGTGAATCCATGCTGGCTTTTCCCCATCGTGCATCTTGTAAGTATTTGATTAATGCATTATCATGTTGCCATCTGAATCTTGGGCTCAGGATCAGACTCCAGTTTATACAAAATATAAGCAGGTATAAAACACTCACAGGAAGATTGAATTACATCCATAGAGCCAGACACAGGCAGTGGGGGAAAATGATTGTGAGAAGGAAGTTCTGTTAAAAGATACAAAGCTACAGTAGGATGGGTTTCTTCGTTTTGTTAAACTCTGGAGTGTATTTTTGCTTAACCTTGCAACACAAGCCTGAAGAAGTAACTCATTATGATATTCCCCCAGCCAAGGTGTGTGCAAACCTCTTCACAGCCTGGGACGCACCAAAATAAAGAAGCAAGATCTTTGTGTCCCTCAAGTGCAACATGGGGATCTGAGAATTGCTGCAGACTTTGTGGACGAGATCCTGATCTCGTTGCCATGTCTAAGCTGTAGGAATCTGTAAATAGCCCTCTAAAGTTAGTGGGAAAGGGTGGAGTAAGAAGCTGATTGTAATCAGCAAAGGTTGAGGATACCTATGACGCAATGCCTCATAGGTATCCTCATTGCTTGTCTAAGTCCTTACTCAGAAAAGCCAGGTGGAGTAAGAATTTGCCTGCAAGTTGGAGAGGCCTGAACTAGTTCCCAGGAATTGATCTGACTATAGCAGATATATTTTTTTATTAAAAAGACAGTTGAAGCCCATGTAAGTCAGAGTCTATGGTTAGATTACAGAAATGAAAAAGCAGAACAAGTAATAAGTGTGCCAGCTTCAGCCTGAACCACAGCAGTATGACATTTCTGGTCATCTTTTTACATGTCATGGCTTTAGAAAAACCAGTGACAAGCAATTTTGTAAAAACCAGTGACAAGCAATGTGTAATTTTCTTTTATTTATTTCATTTTTATGATTAAGCTTAGATACTATATTAGCATGAGCTGCATCAAAATAATTGTGGCCAGCAGGTCGAAGGAGGTGATTCTTCCCCTCTACTCTACTCTTGTCAGACCGTGCCTGGAGTTCTGCATTCATTTCTGGTGTCCCCAGCATAAGAAGTACATGAAACTGCTGGAGAAAGTCCAGAGGAGGCCATGAAGATGTTCAGAGGGCTGGAGCACCTCTCCTATTAGAAGAGGCTGAGGGAGCTGGGATTGTTCAGCCTGGAGAAGGCTCCTGGGAGACCTTAGAGCAGCTTCCAGGGGCCTACAAGAAATCTCAGAGGGACTTTTTACAAGGGCAAGTAGTGACAGGACAAGAAGGAATGGCTTTAAACTGAAAAAGGGTAGATTTAGATTAGATTTAAGGAAGAAATCCCTCACTATGGAAGTGTGAGGCACTGAAACAGATTGCCCAGAGAAGCTGTGGATCCCTGAAATGCTGGTTGCTCAGAGTGATAAAGATGAGCAGTCTCAATGTGGACACCCTGACGTGATGATCTAGCAGTTCTCTGTCTCCTCTTGGTTTCACATGAATGTGAGAGCTTGGTTTTTGTCATTCTTACACACTGGCCGCAGAACTAGTACTAATTCCATTGCTGTAGAGATGTTAAATGGTAACACAGCAAAAAGGTGTCCTCTTTTTGATAATACCTTAAATACTTCACTGCAATGAAATATCAATTTTAGAATTAGAAAATCTATTCATCAAATTCAATATGGTATCATACTTCTGCACTGTTACTGTGATTGCTATAGGCGTTCACACACAACCTCACATCTTTCAAAATCTTAAAGAAACATTAGTATATGTTCAAAATATATTTGCACATTAATAAAGTGAAGTATGAAAAAGGGAATAACCATGGTGCATAGATGAGCCCTATATAGCTTCTACCTGTTCTAGCATGATAGCGGTTTGATGCTGTCATGCCATTACCATACTGGTATACCCAATATAGCTCTCTGCTTGGACCTTTCTCATTCCCCAGTGCATCTGCTTCTACTTGAACTATTTCCTTTGGAATCAACCTGAACATCAGTTTCTGGTCCTGCATTGTGAAGGCACATGTCCCCTTTAGCACATAATATTTGAATATATTTTTGGAGTCTCAGAAGTTCTGATCAGAAGAGATGATAAAGCTCTAAGAATGCCACTGTTTACTTTGTGAAGGCATAACATGATGACATCATTCAAAATATCTATAAAGCGACACAGCTGGGCTTTTTCAGAATTGACTGAATAATAAAACACCACTGGATGTAATTCAAAAGCAAGGACGCTTTTGCTCTGTTAGAGCATTGCTATTACTATCATCCATATTAAGTATATGAAATAAATGTGAGTATTTTTCTTCTACAGACAGCATAATAGGAGACACGGGTGGTGAGCATTTTTGGGCAGGGGGAGTGGTGGGAAATGGTTTCTGACAAGCTAGTCTTGCAAACTGTTTCCTGAAGACACATAGTCAAAATCCTTCCTAAGTTAACCTTCACTAATCAGTGATCAGACCATTAGGCAGCACTGTTTTAGAATAGTCAGTTTCATGGTCACTACGCAACAGGAGCAGGGTTTCAAAGCATGTTGCCGAATGCTAATGGGCTTTTTTGCTTGCATGTTAAGCAGTGTAACATTTTCTCTATATGTGTATACTCTGAGCAGTGGTCCATACGTTTGTCACCTTGATTTTAGATTGAAATGCACCATTACCTTCAGACCACAATGAATTCATAGTAAGGGAAAACCTAAACAAGACATTTTGTGTCATTCTGTTTAACAATACCTAAAAGTAGATAACTATAACTCTTCAGGATCTGATGAAGGAGGGAAAATACTTGCAGCTTCCTTGTGTCTCCAGACTCCTTCCCCCACACAAAAGGAGTTTCAAGTGTCAATTTCTAGTTCTAGTGTCAACTAATTTAGATGTACTTACTACTACTTGTATGAGGATATAAACAAAGCAGAACTTGTAGACCAGATATAAAATATTTGTATATCAGTACTAATATTTTTGGAACTTCCCTTGTATGCAATGATACAGACAAGCACCAGGAAGTCCTGAATCAAATAGTCAAAGCACCTCTAAAGAACTCAAGGGACATGACACCTCTGAACTCTGTGCAACTGCAAAGTGAGGACAATGATACCAGAATAGCCACTGTTTCTAAAAGTGTTTGCTTTTCCTGTGTGTTTTAGTAAATCACTTGTTCAAAACATATTTTAAAGTGAGAGGTTTTCTTCTAAGAAAAGTGACAAGAATATTCAAGCTGTGTCACTTTCTCATGCAAGCAGTGCTGAGAAAGGACAACTTGTTTCAGTCATACAAGGCATAAGCTCCAACAGAACTTCAAGCACCACCTGTTGCAAAATATCTAAGCCCAAACCTAAGTGAACTAAGAAAAGCAGTGCACACAAGTGCTTGATTGCACACAGTATGTTTCATTTACACAGGTACCTTAAGATGCCTAGTATTTGTCATTAATTTAACCTGTGAGTCCTTGATGGGTAGCAAACAGGCATACCACTGAACCAGTTCCCACTGCCAAAGCAGTGTCCCCAGCATGCCAGCTTTAATAATGACTTTCTTCTCCCTCCAGCTGCTGTTGTCTCTCCTATTCCATCCTGTAGAGCAGGGAGGTCAGCAGAACCAGGCAGGGGATGCTCTGCCCTTCTGTCCTTCAGATACATACATCATTTTCCACCACAACAGGGGTAGAGAACAGATTGGCTTTTGTCTGATATTTTGATCTTAAAAGTGCAATTCTACCAGGATAGAAAGGAATCCTTACACAAGCGAGTAGCTTAATGGGAAGACATTTAAACATGTTAAAAATTCTTGCGATATTTGCTAGGAGACAGACAGTAGGAGAATCTATTTACAACTGCTCTCAATAATTTACCCATGGCAGCTCTCTACATTGGGTGAAAGAACTCTTTAATTAGCCCAAAGAATTTTAATTCCCTGCAACACTAGATATTTTAGATACTTATTAACACAAGTAGGAACCTGTTGACTTAACATGTACAAGGCCATTTTGACCAAGGTATTTGAAAGAAAGCCAATTTAACAGAGAATGAAAATCCAAGGGTTAATATCCTCTGGGTTCAAATTACAGTATTTTCTGGCTTTACTGTTTAACTGAGTACAAGAACCACCAGCTAAAATCTAATATGCATTTTGCTAAAATAAAGGAAACTTTTTCCCCTGTGACTGATGCCATGTTGTTCTAGGTCATGTATGAGGGTATGAAGGAGAGAAAATAGGAGGTGGCAGTAAGATGAAGAGGAGTTTTGGACAATGGATTATGTCCCACAAGCTCAGCCATCTACCTCCTACCAGTGCGATGTTTCTGTTGATTTCCATGACCTTTGGATCCTGCCCAGAATGATGATGTGGCAAACCAGGAAGTGTGAAAATCCAAAACTGCTTTTGTGCAGCAGCTAACAACCTGGACACTCAACAGGCACATTCACATCAACCTTCACTTAAAACTGAGTTTTTTCCACTAAGGATTTTGTATTGTGATACATGCCAAAAGGTTGAAGAAAAATCAGTTTACAATAATCATTTTAGGAAGGTTTTTTACTGCTTCTTTCCATTTCTTTGCTCAGGCTAGGAACAGGTTTATCTGCATGGAAGACTTAGGGTTATTGAACATATTCTCAGTAGTTGTCATTTATTAGCCCCTCTCAGCTCCCCATCCATGGTGCTGCTGCTTCTGACCAAAACTGCACATTTCCTTTGTAGTACCCACCATTGAAACATCCCTTCTACCAAACCTTTTTCCAGGTGTGGTTCTGATTTGAAGACAAATTTGCCTTTCCCGCAGGAAATGGAAAAAGTGACAGTACCCCATGCAACTGCAGTCAAAACCATAACAGAATTCAAGGAGAAATATTTCAGAAACTCTTTTTTTTGTGCTATGAAGAAATTCAAAATAGATCACAACTGTACCTTCTTGTCTAAATATCCTAAGTTCCATATGTTTGGTTTATTACAATATATCAGAGAAGGCAGAAATTATTTATCTGTAAAACAGTGTTTCTTATGAAAGCTAAACTATACTTTCAAATGTGATATTAAGCCTAATGGATTCTTGAGTTTTGTCAGGACATGTTCTGTTCAGTGGGGTAGGATGACTCATGAATTTGATCATTTTCTTGGACAAGTTCACCACACAGAAATTTTTCAGCTTAGATGAATTCTACACATTCTGTTCTACCTTTGGGGAGAATACAGCCCTTGTATGGCAAGTTGCACTTGAAATGGTCCCCATATGAATGGCTAAGATTGTCTCCTACCCTGTAATACATCATAGCATAATCCCATTGAGTCTAGTCTAAAATTGGATGAATAACTTGCTGAGGCATGGAGGGAATAGCATAATTATAGGTAAGTGGAAAATATGAGTGTCCTTTAGCAGTATCAGTCCTAATTAAAAAAAAAAAAAAAAAAAAAAAAGAAAAAGTAAGAGAAAAATCATTAAAGTATGTTTAACTAGTGAGAAAAACCTACATTTCATCTGGAAAATTAGCTCAAGAAACACGTATTTTACTGCATAACATTATGGAATAAATCCAAGTATTTTGCAATATATGTAACATTTTGAACAAAAATCCAGAATCAAGAAGAATGAAGAATTTAGATATGTTAGTTTTGCTCCAGCCCCCTCCACCCCCCCCAATAATCCCATTGTTTAAACTACTCAATTTTATCTTCTCAATTTTAAATTCACGCTCCCTTCTACAATATTACCTCCTTCTACTTCCCCTTTGGATGAGAATGTTTAATATTTCCTGTTGTAAATAGATAGTTCAACAAACTGTATGATAAGCAATCTGCCATCTCTGCAAGCTGAAAGTACTGAAATTTAACAAGATCTTAAAGAAAAAATCCACATTCTGCATTTGGTCCAAGTGCCTCAGGCTTACAAAAAGGTGTGAAAACTCTGGCCTATTCTTTTCTAGTTTTAACAGAGATCAGTGTTTACTTAGTGGGTTTTCACCCCTGTTTCACCTCGGGGAACTGACTCTGCAGGCCTACTGTGCACAAACCTTTCCTATGAGCCTCCAGCTCTTCAGGACTCTAACACTACAGCAACGTTCCTAGCAATGTGTGAATGAAGAATCCAAACTAATGAGCCAATTTAGTTTTAGACAGAGTTTTAAGACAAAAATGAAGTGAATTATATTAAGATCCCTTTGCTGATATGCTAAAAAGTTATAGCTTGGGAATAGTTACAGATTGCTTATTTGAATCAGCTGTTTCCATGAGATTTTGGTCCAGCTCTTTCGAAAAAAATAGATATACACATTGTTATTCAGTTTTGATGACATTCACAAAGTAATGTGAAATAAACAAATGAAGTAAACAAATACAAGAAGTTTCTTATGTGATTAAAAATGCAGAAAATGTAGGATTTAAAAGAGGAGGTAGGTGGCAAACGTGATGTTGAGCCAAGGTAAAAGGTTTAAATGTAGCATTGTTTCACATGTAAACTTTGCTTTGCAGAATATACTACCTGACTCCACCAGTCAGCTATAAATACTGCCTGCAAATCATTTCCATTATGCTTGAAACAAAATCATGGTTATTTTACAACGGCTGTAGAGTCATAAAACGAAAGCAGAGCCTGTTGAGACTAATAGCATGCTGCAATTGTTACTACAGAGCACAGAGAAGGAAAAATAGAAGTTCCTCAGCCATTTACATTGCCTTCACATTGGTCTACAGTACAGAAAATCAATGCTGGCCATGGACCAGCAACCCCATTCTTCTATTAAATTCAACAGTGCTCATATTCGTAGTTCATAGGAACTATGAGCAAGTAAAATTTAATTTCTTTTTTTCCTAGACTTCATTTACCTTTTTTTCTGACTCTCAAGAGCCTGCTAACAACTATAAGTAGGAAAAAGTCCTGTCTGGACGCTGATGTCCAGAGTCATAAAAATGACACTGTCAGCCTGAGGTTGTTGATCTGAATATTGAGCACTCCTTTGCCTCCATGCAACATGTATGTGTGTATTTTACCAAAGGTCTTTCACTGTGGCAGCACCTGTGGTACTGCAAGAAAATGCTGCATGCAATGTCTATTTGGTCAAACAGGACAGTACCTGAAAAATCCCTCACTTGCTTTTGTACCCAAGACCTAAAACTCAAATACTGCAATTCTGGTTATCTTGCTCTTGTCTTCCTACAATCCAACTGGCACTTAGAAATGCAGCACCAGTTTCCCAAGGACAGTGATAGATAAACGAGTGCTATCTTTTAACCTGCCACTCTTAAAAGTTTACTGTAATAGAGTTTCTGAAGCCTCACCAAGCAATATGCTGCAACCCCAGCTATCCTGGTGTTAGAGCATTTTTTCCATCCGCTAAGATAAATCTGTTCACTGCAGGCACTTACTTCCCCTCTGCCACTATGACCCATGTAGCTGTGGAGTGGCATCACTTCTCCCTTCAACTGCTCTCCTCTGGACTTAGCAACCCCATTGCCTTGAAATTTCCACAGAAGCTACATTTTAAATCACATTCTCGTGGCTCACCTCTGCACTTCCTAATGTTGGTCCCCACCTTTCTGAATGCTCAACGCACAAAACAGTACGTGAAACTCTCCTCAGGGACATACCAGCACCGGCTGGAGTAGAACAATTATCTCTTTTTTTTTTTTTTTTTTTTTGCTTCCGGGATGATGTTTGCCTTTTTCAAAAGAATAAAACATTGTTTTTTACTCCTATTCAGTTTGTGATCAACTATTAGCTAGTTCCTTATCCTCATGGTTATGTGCAATGTTTAACCACGACCACAGCACATGATTTCAATTCCTTTTTAAACTGCACCATGTTTTGCTGAGTTTTGGAGGTCCGATGATACGTTTCCAACTTAAATGTGCATTACAGTCTGCTTTAATGTGCACCAGCAAATTCCAGAAAGCTTCACCAACTCTATACACAGTACCTATACTTTGCATGAAAGGCTTCACTGAAAAAGTCTCTAGCTGGTTTCGTTTCCTAACTCTAGTATTAAAATAATTTTTATCTTTTTTGTTTCTTTGTTTATGTCTTTGAATCCTTATGTACAACATTAACCCTTTCCTTAGCCCACAAGGAACTGGTATGTCCTTGTGTTTATTCCAAACAGGTACTTTATAAACAATAACTTACTAGCAAAGCCTCAACAAAATAAATACTGCCTTCCATGGATGTGACTTTCCTTGGGTTATCCTGTCCAAGATGCCGACATGAAAACCCTGTTTTCTGCTTGATATAAAACAGTAAGATGGGGGACTCAAGTTCTTTTGATTTCCCATCACTCTGAATGAGACACTTATGCAAATAATTCCAATTTTTAATAATGTGGCCATATGGAATTTGGCTAGGTGGCTAAGTGTGTTTTGTTAAGATTTGATAGCTTAGATAGGTCTAGTATCTCACCTGCTCATTTTAAGCATTTTCCATAATTGTCACAACAGGAGTTTAGCATCCTAAAAGAACAGCATTTAAATTCACAATACCAGACTAACCCAAAGCACTGAGGGAGGGAATGAGTGGTACTACACTAACATCTTAAAAATAACACAGTCTAGTTAATGGTTTCTAAAGACAAGACAATGTGCTTTTGCTGGTAAAAGATAATGTCTGTTCATGCAGATTCTTTCACGTAGGGCACCTGTGGGTGGTATCTTTTGCTTACTCCTAAACTTCTCCCATCTGAAATGGTGAAATGAAAGCTGAATTTTATTTTCCTGGGTAATATTCAAAAGTTAGTGACAGCAATGTATCTCTGGCTAGTACAGATGAAGTAAGAAAACCTCTCCTCCCACTGCAAAGAAGATATACTTCAGTCTCATTGTGTGACATTGGCTAGAAAATTGCTGAAAAAGATACAGTCATATTCAAGTGTGTTGGCTTCCCAGTTCACTGGGAAGTGGGGATTGTTGCCTTATCTCTCCAAGGGTCATGCTACATAACATGATGGCTAAACCACATGAGGCCTCCACACAGTTCCACTGGCAAGTCAGTAAAGTTGCACAAGGTTGCATCTGTAAAATGGAAACTGGCATGTTTCAAGCAGATTTAGTATTACAGAAGTTTTTCTTCCACAATTAACTACATTTTTTTTTTGCCATTGAGTGCAGACAAGTTCAAATCTTTTCTCTCAACAATTTCTGCTCCTCTATATCTCCAACCACTAAGTCTCACTATTAATGTAGCATAATATTCCCTTAGCTGCTTAGTGAATTTTTTACTGCTTTTTCACCATATAAAAAAGTGTATTGCCATCCTGAGACATACTTATGCCCCACTATTCCATTCATAGCATTTGTCTTCATTCTAGTGTCACCAAGAGCATGATGCACTTGCTCATTTAGGAACTGGCATTACTGTCTGCATTAAGTGCAGGAAAGCCACCTTTGCTTGACAAGAACATTGACATTATTGAAGGGACTGCTTTTTTTCTCAGGATTTAGGAAGCTGTCATAGTCCACAGTGTAACAGGTACAATAGCCACTATAGAAAACATCCTGCTGTGACCTCGATAGAAAGCACACCCCTGGTGCAAAACCTCTGGTTTTGACGTACACGAGCGATGAATTCAAACTAATTGTAAACTATAGAAAACTAGCTGCATTGGAATTGTGGAACACGTACTGGGTTTGGTTATTTGGGGTTGTTTTTTTTCTCCTTGTCATGCTAGGTCACTGATCTGTAACTAGTGCAATACAGTCAAACTCCTTCCACCCTTTGCAGAGCAATTAATGACCACTACCTCCAGAGCAAGACAGAGTGACAGCAGCCTGGGTCAGGTCATGTTCAAACAGGATGCTGTGACAAATAAATTCTTACTGCAAAAGGCTGTTTGTTTGTAGCAAAACCCCCTAAGCTAGTATCCTCCTTCCATAAAAATTTAAATTTGCATTATGTAAAAATGCAAACTTTACCTACAACAAACTTTTGGGACACAGAGTGAGGACTGGAGAAAGTCTTAATGTGCAATCTTTTTTGTTTCGCACTAATGTGAAGGATCATAAAGGATTAAAATACACAAAAGCTTATTGTTCCTGACCTGTGATCAGCCGTAATCACCTGGCAATGAAGAAAATGTAATGACGTCAAGTTGGGTTTAAGGGCCAGGGCACTGGGTATGCCTCCAGGAGTGTTTGACTCCAGACCACGGTATGTTTCAGAAATCAGACTACTGGGATCAGCTGGACATGAGAAAACTGTCCCTCTTTGATATGGTCTTGAGCCAAAAAGCATGCCACAATCTGTGTGTGTATTAATGCACCTATTAAGCTTTTTACAAATTACATACTGTTAAACTGCTATAATCAGTTGCAACCCTATTGAGTCTGTATCTATTATATAAATTTTGTATAGTTACACTCATTTGTCAAATATTTTTTTCTTTGGAAGTAGCTCTAATAATTTAAAAAAATTTATATAACCTAGAGAAGACACCTTCTGAGAGAAAAAAAAAAAAACAAACTGCAACACAGAAAAGCAGACACAATGAAAAAGTAAAATATTCGACCGTAAGAAAAAAACAGCAAATAAAAAACCAAGAAAAGGTGAGAGGATGTTCTCATCTCTTTGAGGCAACGATGCGAGAATCTTTCTATGGTTTTCATGAGCCAAACATTTTTAATGACAAATTTTCTGCCTTTAAATTATATATTCATCATTACAGAGTAAAGACAACAATTAAGAGATCTTGTGGCTATATCTGATTGTATTTCTTCCTGCAGTTTTGCGGAAAAATCTGAGATAAATGCAGCATAGATAGAGTCAGAAGTACTGTTAAAACATGCAGCAACAATAAGAGGGCTCTTTATAACAAAGGGTAACAATCTGCAGGGTGAGAAATAGCACGTCAGGTAAGTAGCAACATCTGAACTGCTCAGTTAAGTGCTCCTGATGGCAGACAGTGGTCAATAGGCGTCAGAAGCCATAACTAAAATAAGCAATTTTAGGAATCTAGTTACATGCAATAAAGGCCAGTGTTATCCTTCAGTTTCAAAGAAATGGAGTGAAAAATAGTAGCTCACGTGGGTTTGATTAAGCAACCACTGAGGCTAGCGAGCAGCTCCGTGAATAAGTGTTCTAAAGTTAGCGAGGCTTCTTCATGACTCACTCTTCAGCACCCAAATGCAAGTGGCCCTTATTTGGTTATGCAGATTTTTAATGGTTGCGTTGCTTTTTAAAGGTGCCAAAGTCAAATTCTACCATGTTGGAAAACTGGGCATAACTTACTTTGTGTGAAACAGGCTGCAACTCTGCTCAAGGAAGGAAACTTCTGGTGAAAGAAAATCTCAGTGGTATAACGAAGTTTACCAACAAGGTGATGTTATTGTCTTTGTACTCAGTTACTGGAAATCAGACAGAGAAAAGGACCCACCCCACACCCAGAGGACCTGTCTGACCAGCAAACAGCTTCCAGTGTGAATTAAGAACCATTTGAATAGAGACAACAGCATGATAATACTTGACAACTTCTAGGGAAAAAAATAAAAGGTGTAAAATATTTCCTTACCTATGTGTTCACATATGGCTAGTTTTAATGTTTTGCAATCCTCCCAGCTCCAACACACCTAAGGTAAACCAAGCTTCTGCACTGGTCTTATATTGGCCACATTCAAATTCAATCTCACACCTTTTATACCAGAGCATAACCCCCAGTGTTAAGTCTGTAATTCTTCTTGAATTGTTTACTGCATGTCAGTTTACAATAAAGTCTATCAGCTCTCCAGTGTTTCAGGGATGTTTATTTTTTTTATAGAAACAGGATTTTGCAAACCAAGCCAAAGGCAATATTTTGGTTAATGTTAATTTATGCTCCCAGCAAATTTCCAAAGACATGTGCAAGTCTGTTAGGCCAAGAACAGGAAAAAGCACAAGAGGGTAAAGTCTTGCTGCTGTCTTCCCTGCCTTTCAAATCCTGGCCTTCACTATTACCAAAGCCCAAGCTCACCATGCTGGCCCAGCATGTGCAGACCTCAGGATGAGTCAGGAAAAGCTTCAGACATTGACTACTCCTTAGTTTAGGTTACATTCAGTGTGGACAGACTGAACACAACACGCCTCTCCATGCTGTCACAGTTACTCTGCCTGCCCTTGAAACACCATTATATGAGCAGTCTGATTCAGATGGGACTTTGCTGCTTATCAAAGAGATCTGTGGCAGGGTTAAAGCCAGACAGAGGCTGCCTTAGTCCAAGTACTAAGCTAAAGGTTTCCTACATGAAGGGATATGGTTTTGTCATGACAGGATGCACAAAGGGCTTTAAATTGCACCTTGGCTCAGTCCTTTAAAGACAGTGTTGAGCCAGACGTATAAGCGGACAGGGACAGCCAGCTACAAAAAGGGAATTCACAAATGAAAGGTGGCTATAAGAGGTTATGCCACTGCTCTTGGCCAGCAGATTGTGAATCCACAGTGCAGTGAAATGCAGCTGGCTGACCTCCTGCCCTCTTCCTTTCCTATGTCCTGTACATGCACTTCTGGAGGAAGGAACAACTGCATGCACTTAAATGTTGTACCTAATGACTTCAATTTAAATTGAATAAAGCAAATCATCACATGGAAAATTTTGAGAGATCCACATGTATCTGTTAGCTGGAGGAAAGAGAGACCTGTTCATTGGCCAAAGCAGAAGACAAATTAAAAAATGGAGGATGTCAGAGCTAACACAGCTATTTACAGGAAGGTAATTTCTCTGGTAGTTTATTGCTCAAGATTATTATTGTAAAAACTTATCTCTATATTTACATCATTTTCCCTCACAATGTCCCAATTAAATTGCTGTAAATACAAAGTCATTAAATGCAAAGCGATTCTAGACACTTTAAGAAGATGGTAAATCCCCAAGTTGAGATACGTTGATTGCTTCATTGTTAGTAACTTGGATGTGTTAGTTCTCATCACATTGTTTCCGCTGAATTTGAATATCTAATCCCTTCCTCAGGCCTTTCATCCTCTAGAACAGCGGATGTTACTTAGATTCTGCTGGGAAATAGCCCTATGCACATTGATTCAGCCAAACAGGAGGGAAGAATTGGATTGACACTCCCCAGGGATGCGCTGATCCAGTGCAGAGGGGCCCCAGTAGGATCTTGATGCCCAGGCAGGGATGACTTGAGGCTTTTACACTCACACAGCCAGCAAAAGGGATATGTAGCCTTGGATTCCAGCTGTCAGAAGGCTGCTTCAAAGAGAGCCCATTCAGGTGTAGGATTTATGCAGAGTGCAGAAGCCAGAGAGTTATCTGCAAAATTCACACAGCTAAAGCTGAAAACCCGCATCTGTTTCCTTTTGATAATGGTCTTATTAGAACTAGATTGACTCCTGATGATTTTGAAACCTAAGAAATTGCAATTCTTTTCACAGGAAGTTTTTTATTGTAATTCAAGCCCAAAGTTCATTGAAACCGTCATTTTTTTAAAAAAAAACCAAACCAAAAAACAAACAAAAAAAAACCCACACAAAAAAACCCCACACAAACAAAACAAACAAAACCAAAACAAACAAAACAAACAAACAAACAAAAAACCAAACTGGGGGAAAAAAGGGAGGAGAGTTGACAAATTTCCAGCAGAAAATAAGATGACGCCTGTCCTTTCTCAGCAAGCTCTTGTGTTTAAACTCTCCTTTTCAGTTTTGCCTATGGCCTGGTTAAAGATATATGCGTGTTGCACAATAGCCTGTCAACTGGAATGGTGCTGTGGTGGCTTTCAAATTCCTCTTGTGTAATATGAGGAAATAATCAGTACCATATGCTACAGTCATGGAGTTCAAAGTGGTTTAAACACATCCTCATCTCCTGCCTCCCACACCCTGGTCCAGATCCTGCTTTACTGACACAGTCAGACATACTGTCAGTTCTTGAGGAAGATGAACCTGCTTCTAACAGTAAACCAGCTTTCTTTCATTAAGCTTTAAAATTTGGACATTGATGGATTTCCTGTAAGCCTACCTAAATGTACACAAACGATTACATGGTGGATATCTGGGCTGTTTTCAGTACCAGGTGGAAGCATCATTCCTTTAGCAATTGTTTCAGACATTACTGTGTAATGCAGTCCTCTCCTGTGTAATTCAGCAGTGTTTTGGCGTAGATCATCTCTCTGAAATCAAAGTGTCTCTGAAATCAAATGTCAGTCAGAAGTACACTGGACTTAAGCTAGTAACCCACAGACTTTTCCACACATGCTCAGCTATACCCATACAAGCTGTCCTATTGTCAGAAACAGTAATGGTATTTTTCCCATTTATGTGCTTTTCTTTTTAGATTAAAAGTAATATGGTCACAAAACTGCACAGCCTGAAAAAATTCTCAAGACAGCCTGTGGACTGGTGTTTACAGTCCTCAAAAACTATCACTTCTAGTGGGGTTTGGTGGACTGAGGCCAAGACCAGTGTTGCTATCAGAGGACCAGGGAGGTTGTGGCTGCCCTGCTCAGCTGCCAGCGCTTCATAGACACTGTCAGATTGCACTGGTACAGCTGGAGATAGAAGATATCTTCACCTTTGTTAGGATAAACTCCTCTCTTTTCTCCTGAAGGCTTTCACCTTTTCTTGTAAATTATGTTCTATATCTAGTTCTCCATTGTAAAAAGACTCTCCTGAAAGGCCAACTCATTTGGGAAGAAAGGGACAAAGGCTTCCCATGGCTTCCTATTTCTAGAGGGCATATTTAAAGAGCTCTCTTCTTAACTGTGTAAAACCAGCAAGAAACCTCTTTAACTTCACTGAACTGGATTTCCTGCAGCATAGGATAACTTGCAAGAGAATTTTGATTAGAAAAAAATACCTGGACAGTGTCGTGCATGCTTCCTAGGAAATACCAGTAGTTTCAGGGAGATAGTGCCCTTATCCATCTTGTCTCTGCCTCTGCATCAACTAATACAGGCAGGCTGTCTGGCTAAGAAGCTGTTACAAAATGCCTTTGTGCATAAGGAACTTGGAAGAAGCCAGTGATTATACAGTAACTGTATTGATGAAGTTACAGAAAGTGAACTTCCCTATGACCTTGTGGTTTCACCGGAATAATATGAAAAGATTGAGCCAAAGCTGCCTTCTAGCTGTGACATGATACCAACAGGGAAGTCAAAGGAAAGATTTGTTTAACAAGCTTTCATTTACTTCTTAGAATAGTGATGACATACCATTAATACCACCAAAAAGTGAGTCACACATAACTGCTTCTTGGAGCTATCAGGATCTATATAAGCAATTTAGCTGTGGTCTTGGGAAACAGAAGGTCAAACCCTTCCTGCTATAGCAAGGCTCCTTGGCAAGCTGGGCACTATGCAATATGTCCTACTCTGTGCTGCCATCCTCCTACCTGAGAGTCTTGCTTTTCCAGCACAACCTATACCAGAATCACAGAGCAACACAGACTTTGATAATGTAAAGGTAAGTTATGAGGGGGGCAATGTAACTGTATTGTGAATAACCTGAATTTTGACTCAGCTTCTACACTCCTTTTCTGTCTGTTTATATTACCTTCTTAAGTTACCACAATAGTTTTTGCAGAGGTGACATGAAACAATTTAAACTTATTGACAAGCTTAGACATCCTCCTCCCAAGTCTAACTTACAAAAGAGACCAAGTTCCAACCTGTAAAGGGGAGCATGTAATTTTTAAAACATTTCAAAAGTATTTATGTAGACTATGTTGGAAGGCTGAGGATCTGAATGCTCAGTAAATTGTGTTTACTTAAAAAGATTGCTATCTTACAATGTTTCGTTACTATTACAATTCTTTTTACATATAGTAATCTATACTGCAGGGAGAATGGGATTTGGTAAACTGAAAGGTAACAAAAAAAAATATCTAAAACTAAACATGACTGCAGGATGATGAAACAATTCAACCAAATGTAAAATGCAATTACCAAAAGTTCACAGGTATACATATTGATTTTTATTTTCCTTTTCTTCTTTCAGGCATATCTTGATAAATTCTTTCCACTTCTCACAAAAACACAAAACCAAAGTTTAGAAGACAGGATTAAAGAAATGCAGAGGTTTTTCCACCTGACTGTAACTGGAAAATTAGATGCAGAAACAGAAGAAACAATTAAAAAGCCCAG